>SJYC01107949.1:0-30451 GCA_006408675.1 Madoqua kirkii
CCCCCCCACCAACCATCCCCTCCCAGTCCTCTGCTCCACGGAGGCCCCCTCACTTTTGCCAGCCGTGTGCGTGGCCCCCCCGGGCTGCCCCTCCCCAGCAACTTGGGGAGCTCGAGAGGCAGGGCCGCCAGGAGGCCCCTGGGATAGCTGCACCTCTGCGGGGAGAAGGAGGGGCAGACCCCGAGGCAGACAGACAGACCGACAGACAGGGTGAGGGCCCCCGCCTGCCACCTGGCGCCGCTCCAGCGGGACGATGGCGGGCAGCGCCGTGCCAGGCGGTAATTGCAGACAGACTAATTTAAAGAGATGAGACGGTTATTTTTAACTCCTGTTAAGGTAATGAACGGCGCGGGGAGAGGGGTGTGGAGGTTCGAAAGTTCAGCGTCCCCCCCAGCCCCCACTTTCTGCGGGTTGGGGCTCCCCTGTCTGCAGGCCCTGAGGACCCAGCTTCAGGACTGAGTGGAGTGGAGGGGCTCTGCCAGAGAAGGGGAAGGGCTCAGAGGGCTGGGGAGCAAGCGCGCACTGGTCTAGGCTGGTGTTAGCATCCCACTTTCCCAGGTGGAGAAGGGACTTGTCTTAGGATCACCTCCTTAAGAACTGGCATACCTGGGAACTGAACCCCCTTATATACCCCAGACTCTTGTGTTTCCTCCTGTGCCATTAGGTTGGGGTGGGGAGGGATTTGGAAAGGGGGCAAGCTTGTTTCTAGCAGCCCACCTTCTCTTCTCTTTGAGTGGAACTGGTGGTGGCCGCTAAATGGGGTCCAAAGAGCTTTGGAAGCCCCTCTGTGTCTTGTGAGGAGTGCAGGTATGGTTGCGGGCTTTGCATGTGGGTGAGGGCTCCTAGGGTATGGCTGTAGCAGGGAGAGCCCCTCCGCCACTGTCTCCCTTACCTCACAGCTACCTCTTAGCACCCCTCCCCTATCTGAGCCTGTAGCCTGCCTATCATCTTGGGGATGGGTCCCCAAGAAACGGGTTCACGTTGGTGCCTACTCCTTTCACATCCAAGTCTGACTTCCGTCTCCAGGAGAACTGGGGAGTCATGGAGCCCATTACCTGCTGTCAAGCCTCCTTCCTAGATTACTCCCTTTCTCACACACTCCTAGGTGCTGGGAACTTGCAGCCTCCAGCACTGCCCATTCTGTTGCCAGACAGACCTTTGGGTAGTTAGGCCTTTCTTCCTTCTCTCTGGCCATGGCCCATCTCTCTGGAGCATTGCTCCAGGTGTCCTAGCTCAGCCCTTCAGGGTCTGTTGGAGCTATGGAGTTGGGAGTGGGTGAGGGGTGGGAGAGCTACAGGGGACCCTCATCTCAAGTGTGTTGAACTGGAGCAAAGCTCTCTCCCGTTCTGGTCCTCTGTGTTCTCATCCATAGCCAAAGGGCCTTAGTTCACCCAGTCTCTGGCCCTTTTGGAGGCTGTAACTGGATAAACCCTCTGGTTCTAAGAGCCATGATGGGTTAGTTGGGCCTGGGGGTGCAGAGTACTGATGGGGCTTCTCATGGGTGGAAGCAGGTGAGTAGCAGTGTGGATGGACTCGAACTGGGGACTCCTGTTTGGAGCTGCCTACCCTGCCCCTGGTGGTACCCAGGTGGCAGACATACTCTGAGCACAGTGAAGGGAGTGGCAGTCCCAGCTGTCCCCCCAGAGCAGGCAGATGGGGGTCCAGGGTGTTAGGTGGGCATCAGTGAGGCTCTGGGGCCCAGGTAGGGTGCTCAGGGGGGACAGCTGGATCTGGAATGCCCCCCTTCCTCCTGGCACCCTGGTTACCATGGAAACCAACTCCTGTTTGGGAGGGTTTGGCTGTTTGCTGCCTCTCCCCACCCCCCAACCCATATGTGGAGGTGGGAGGGGGGCCAGGTGGCTTGTGCGGGAGGGGCCTCCCACACCCTCCCTCTCCCCCCCAGGCTTCCATCTTTGCAGAGAAACCTTTCTGGTCTCTAAGAGGGGTGCCTCTTGTGGGAAGGGGAACAAGAATTAAGAGAATTAACTCCTAGGTGCTAGGCAGTGATTTGGGCACTTCACATAAATCTTCCCATTTCATCCTCCCTGGGTCCTGCCAGGTATGTGGTAATAGCCCCATTTTGCAGCTGAGGAAATTGAGGAAAAGACGAAGTCTCTTCCAAGGCAAGTCTCTTGCCAAGGCAGCGTAGCTGAAACAAGGCTGAGCCTGGGTTTAGATGCAGACCTGTTTCTACCATGTGTCACCATCTCCCAATGCCAGTGCAGTGTCAGCCCACATCCCAACTAGTCCTCCCGCCCCAGGGCTCACTCATGCTCACTCCAGAACCCTCCAGAGCTACTCAGTTCCCTTGGGAGCCAACCAAGCCCAAATTGCTCTGTTCGGGCCCTTGGGCCCTCTGCTGGCCTTGTCCAGGCCCTACCCTCGCTTCCATTTTCCCTGCTGCCTCTGATCCCACACTGCCCTCACGCTGCCATCTTTATACCTGACGCTGGAGTTGTCAACCCAGACCACTGCCGTTGTCACCTGCTCGCCAAGACTGCTGCGTGGGGGCTCAGGGGAGTTTCATTTCTCAGCCACTCTCAGGGGCTGATCCCTGGGGACACCCCTCAGAAACTAGGGAGGTGCTTGAGTAGTTTGAACAAAAACCTACCTATTAGGTGATTCTGAAACCCAGTGTGTCTTTCTGAGAATCCTGCCTTAAGTCCTTAGTTGTTGGCAGAGCTGGCTGATGATCTGAGTCTCCTAGAGCTTTTAGGTAGTACAGTCTGCAGCCCTTGTCTCAGACCCTCTGTATCAGACTGTCAGCGGGTGAGCTTTGAAATCTGTATTTTAACAGGTCTGTCTGGTGACAGGTAAGATTCTGAACTGATACCTTAGATGGTATCTTCCTTGACTCCTGCTTGTCCCTTCTGTCTTCTGTTCCAAGGGTGAACCACCTTCTCCTCCAAGCAGGCTGCTCAGATTGAGCCCACACCTGTCTTCCTCACTCTTTCTGGGTCCTCCAGGGAGTTGAGCCCCATGCAGTCAGCTTCAAGGGACTGAAACCACTCCCACCCCTCCACCCCCAAGAATCCATTCATCCGCCCTGCCCTCCCTGTCTCCTGTGCTCTGCCACAGAGCCTTTGGCTGCAGGAGGGAGGGGAGCGGTCATCAGCACGAATCCTCGGCAGGCCTCTTTGGCGCTGGCCCGTGAGGAACTGGAAAGTCACAGTCCCTGCTCTCTGCTAGCTCCCTGGCTGGTGGGGGAGGTGAGACCATGTGGGCTGTTCTTACAGGGACCAGTCCTGGGGCCTTAGCCACCCCAGGTCTTGACCTCCTGGCCCCAGTCAGCCTCTCCAGCCACATCACTCACCCTTCTCGTCTTCTGACCTTTGCTTCAGCCACACACAGAACTCTTCCAGCTGCCACCACATGCCAAGATAGGCGTGCTCCCATCTAATTTTCACAGCAAACTGTAAAGCTGGTACTGCTACTGTCCCCAGTTTGCAAATGAGGAAAGTGAGGCTGAGAGACACAAAGTAGGCTCTCCGAGTATCCCACTGGCAGTGACAGGAATGGAACTCCCCTAGGCCGTTCCTCCCTAACCCAGTGCTCTGCCCAGGCTAGTGCAGGCTGGGCTCCACCGGCAACATTGTCTCTCTGATTTCCCTTGGAGTTTGGCCTGAGGCTTCCAGCCTGGGGGTTGGCTCTGGGATCCTGACTCCCTTTCTGCAACCCAGAGCTCCCAGAGGGAGGGAGCTGACATCAGCCCCCTCTCCATCTGCAGGTCCAGGGCTGATAGCTGCTTCCTCCACTCCCTTTAATCTAGGCCTACACCCACTGGGCACCCACTGTGCAGTGCTGCTCAGAGGAACCAGACTGGCTCCCTGCCCTCGAAATGCCTGCAGGTCCAGCTGGGGAAATAAGATGAGGATAAAAATGACCCAGGGTCATGATAGAGGGACAGATAATATGCTGTGGGTATTTGGAGGTGAGGGAAGAAAATGAGGCAAAAAAACCCTCAGGATTTTTTGGGAGCCTCACAGGATCTGGCTATGTTAGCCAGAGCCCAGCAGGACTTGAGGCTGGAGAAGCAAGCAGAGGCCAGCTGGTGAGTGGCCCTGAATGCCACACCAAGAAGTTGGCACTCCAAGCTGTGGGGGATGAGGGATGACATGGGCAGAAAGGATGGTATGGAGGGTCAGGGCAGGGGAAGAAACTGGCTCAGAGGCCCACTGTGGGCCTCATACTGGGATTCAGGATAGAAGATGAATCTGAGAAAGAATAGAGGCCCCAAGATCCCAGGCCTGACGTGCCAGGCAGCACCCTTTGGTGCCTTGAAGATCTCAGAGGTAAGACAGCGGTGCGGGTAAGAGTCTCGAGGCAAGCAGGCAGGAGCAGTCCTAGTTTTGCCACTCACCCTCTGTGTAGCCTTGAGCATCCAAGCCTCAGTTTCTTTCTGCAAAATGGGATAATAATGAGATATGTCCAAGCTTTGCTGTGAGAATTATGTTTGAGTAGAGTTACATGTAAAGTCCCCAGTGAAATCTGAGCAAATACTGTTACTGTTGTTCATCGCTCTGGCAGAGGAAAGGAGATAACTGTCCGTGTCCTGTGTAGGGTCGGGGTCTGGGCCCTGGTCCCTGAGAGACACTGACTTGCATATGTGTCGGGGGTGGTGTCTTCTAGTCCCTCCCTTGCTGTCCCTGGGGTGTGAGGGAATCAGGAGGTTCCATATGCTGCTCTCTAGCCTACAGAGCTTTCCCTGAGGCCTTGAGGGCAAGCAGGCAGGTTTCAGGCCCTGTGTTTTCCAAATGAGGGCAGTGATTTACCCAAGGTCACCCTTGAACTCAGCACTGCCTGCCCCTAGATGCTGGCTCCTCTTTGCCCACTGGCAGGCTGTGTGACCTTGGGCATGGTCCTTCCCTCTCGGGCTCTGAATCCCATCTAGGGATCCGAGCTCCCCTCCCCCAATACTCTGGGAAGCTGTGAGGCCTCCTCCACCCCTCCTGTCCCCTCCCCCTGTCCTCAGCTGGCCTTGCCTCCTTTTGTAACCTGAGCTGGGGCTGTGGGGGAAGGGGCTTGCCCTCTGCCAGCGGCACCTGCCAGCTGAGCAGATGTGAGGGGATGGAGGCCCCCATCCCCCAGGGGATTGCCTGCTCTTGGCTTGGCAAGACTGGGGCTGAGTGGGCAATGCTCAGCACGCCCAGCCCTGGCCTCTGGCCTGTGCCTCCGAGAACTTACCCCGAGCACTTCATTTTTCGGTGGACATTCTTGCTCCAACGTGCCCTGCAAGGACCTCTCAGGCTCCAGGAGAAGACAGACGGCAGATGAGGGCTGGTGCCCCAGTCTGGGTGGGCTGCTTAGGCCTCCTGGAGCCCCTTGGCATGGGGACAGAGGGCCAAGGGCAGCCCCTGGGGGTAAGGCCAGTGTCTGTGCGGGTGGCCATGCCCCTGGGAGAGCAGATGGTTCTCTTGGCACCATGCCCACTCTTCCTTTCCACCCCCCGCCCCCCAGCCAGCCTGCAGGGCTGGGGCACAGCTGCTGAGCCCTCCCTAGAGCCAGGCCAGGGCAGGGCTGGGTGAGGTCACTGCAGCTGCTCCCAAGGCCTGGGGCAGGGGTGTGGGAGGTGCTGCCAGCAGAGCGAGGGAGGGGATCAGAATGAGGAGGGGCTCGGAGGGACCTGAATGGCTTGGCAATTGGGGATCCCCTTTAATCCTGGAAGAGAGAGGAGATCTGTGCAGGGGTTGCTGAGCCAGCGTGGCAGCTCCTGGTGCCCTTTCCCCAGTAGGGTTTCTGTCCTTCGTAGGCTCCCCTAGAGGTGTCTCAGGGTGGCGGAAGAGCCCAGACGCTGGTGTGAATTACTGCCACAGCGCTTACCCCCTGGTAAGTGGGTCAGTTGTTCCCTGAAGCCTCAGTTTCTCCTCTGTAAAATCAGAATAATAAACCAACTCAGAGGTTTGTTACAGATTCTCAGTAAGACTTAAACTGCTAAGTGCAGCATGTGCATGAATGCTCAGCAAATCGTAGTGTCTTTCCTTCTCCACTTGTTGAAGTCTCCGGAGGAGTCAGCAGAGAGTAGGGAGGTGGCAGAGGCACCAGGAACTGGAGGAAAAACTAGGAGGAGGAGGAGGAGGAGGAGCAGCCAATACCTGGAACTTCAGCCTGAGGTTTGGCGGAACAGAAATGGCAAAGTTGCCAGGCCTGAGTGGTTCATGGCTGCTGAAAGTTCCAACCTATGTGTTGACTTACCATAAGCCAAGGATTGCCCACAAAGTTCAAGTTGGGAGGCAGATTCATCCACAATTACACTCTAGTGCACAGGTAGATTTTTGCAGTAGAAATGGGGAGGGAATAGTTATCTTTGGGGCTTGCAGAGGGGAAAGACACCACAAAGCTCGCCTTGATAGAAAGAAGGGCACAGGGAACAGTGTGCAAAGGCAGGAAATGTGAGATATCCAGGGTGGCTGGAGTTCCAGACGGGTGTAAGCAATGGAGGTGACGAGGCTGGAGAGCGTCAGAGGCTCTTGATTGCCAGTCTGGAGTTGGGCCCAAGCCCTGGGGGATGAGGAGCCATGGGTCTTTGAGTAGCGGTGAGCTGGGACTTCTGCTGTTGGCTTGTTTGCTGTCCAGGCTGAGTGTGTGGGCTCTGTTGTCTCTGAGGTGGCAGGGCTGGGGGGTGCCAGGACCTGTCTCTTGACCTCCTGCCTTGCTTTTGCTATTTGGTTCCTCCTGGGCCCTGGCTGCCCACTTCTGTTCCACTAATGACTCCAAGCCATTCACCTGTCAACACCTGTGGCTCTGATGCTCCTGCCTGCCCTTCCACCCCTCCTTCCCTGCAGACCCTAGTACCGAGGTTTGCATGTGGCCTCAGGGCTCTGAGGTCATCTAGGTCACTTCTTCTCCTAGGAAGTCTGTCTGGACTGAGTACTCCAGGCAGCAGAGCAAGAGACTCTCCTCCTCACCTAGCTTCCCCACCCCCAGTTTTGTGGCTCTCTCTGAGTCAGGTGTGTTCCTAGGCCAGAGGTGGGTGGGGGATTAGGATGGTAGAAGGGTTGCTTCTGGGCCTGAGACAGGGACTCCATAAGATGTGGGATGTCGTGCAGTTACCGGCCCCACTCCCTTTCCCGTGGATGTTGGGAGTAACTATACTGTCTTTTACAGGAGATGCTCAAGGTCACATGGATGAGGTTGGGATTCCAACTCTAGCCCTCAGTACTTCTTCATGCAGGAAGGGAGGCAAGGAGGGAGAGAGGGAATAGGAGTCACAGAGGGAATCAGAGCACTCATGCAGCCCCACAGGTGATCTCGGCTCCAGGAGGCACCAAAGGGAGGAGCTGGGTCACATCCCCATTGGGTAGGTGGGGCCAGCTTCCTGAGAGCGGGGCCAGGTGGAAACTTGGACAGCAATGGAACCTGGAGAGGCAACCATACCTGGTTTTAGGTTGGATGGATGGACACAAGATCCAGGACTGAACTGGGAGAGTCCTGGAATCCCCTCGGTACTAGAAGCCAGGGGGTAGCACAGGGTTTGTTACAGATGGGCAGCATAACACTTGGGTCTCCTGTCTCTGATGAAAGCCAGGAAGCTTGGGCTTGAGAATCAAGGCAGAGATGGCCACTGAGATGGGCAGCAGGGCAGCGTTCCTCGCCTCATTACGGATATGAGTGAGAAGAACCTTGGCTTTGGAATACAACAGCCCTGAGACCCAGACCTAGCTCCGTCACTTCCCAGCTTTGTGGTCTCAGGAGTCATTTAACCTACTTGAGCCTTAGTTCCCCTCTCCAGCCCCACTTCATAAAATAGCATTACCTACCCACAGTGGTGTTGGAGAAGACTCTTGAGAGTCCCTTGGACTGCAAGGAGATCCAACCAGTCCATTCTAAAGGAGATCAGTCCTGGGATTTCTTTGGAAGGACTGATACTAAAGCTGAAACTCCAGTACTTTGGCCACCTCATGCGAAGAGCTGACTCATTGGAAAAGACTCTGAAGCTGGGAGGGATTGGGGGCAGGAGGAGAAGGGGACGACCTAGGATGAGATGGCTGGATGCCATCACCGACTCGATGGATATGAGTTTGAGTGAACTCTGGGAGTTGGTGATAGACAGGGAGGCCTGGCATGCTGTAATTCATGGGGTCGCAGAGTCGGACACCACTGAGCAACTGAACTGAACCCACAGTTTGGATGGTTTTTAAAATTCACAGAAGAAACATATCTAAAGAACCTAGCTTACGTCTGGCACGTGGTAGGTGGTGCCCTTCTCCCGCCTTGGTATGTGAGTGTGTGTCAGTGGTGTGCGAGAGTGGGCTTGCACTGGCTCGTGAGAGCTGATCAGGGAGAACTTCTTCCCAGTTCTGCGCTCAGTGACATCATGCTGCCAGCTTAAAATTGGCTACAATGGGAATATCCATGCCACAGAAACCAGCAAATGCTACAAATCGAATCAAGTGGAGTTTTTTCCTTGCTGGAGAGCTGGGAAAAAAAAAGTCCATCCTGTGGGTTCTCTTTAGCCATCAGGGGACCAAACAGGAGGTGAGGGGCAATGGTGGAATACTGGCTGAGCCATGCAACCTAGAACTCAAAGTCCAGGGGCCTGGGAAGATTGGATACAGTCATAGTGCCAGGCAGCCCTCCATAGGCTGAGGACAGCAAATGGTGGGACCTTTCTTCTTGCTCAAAACCCCTCCTCTTTTCCCCCCACTCCCCAGCCCTGAGATCTGCTAGGCTCTGGCTGGAAAAGTAAGATTGGATGAGGTTGAGCTATCAGGGAATGAAGCTGTGCTGGGAGGAGAAATGAGGTTGAGGTGGAAGATAAACGAGGTTGTACTGTCAAGGAATGAGGTGGTACTTGGAGGCAAGGTGAGGCTGCATTAGATAAATGAGGTTGTACTATCAGGGGATGAAGTGTACTTGTAGGAGAGATGACGTCCTGCTGGATCAGGCGGGTTGCACCATCAGAGAACACAGCCACACCACAGGAGGAAGGAGAGCCTCCGACTTGGAGGATAAATGAGGGTGTCCTGCTGGATAAATGAGGGGGCCCGTCAGGTGAATGGAGTGCTGTTAGCAAATGAGGTTGTACTTGCTGGATAAATGGGACTGGTGTGCTGGATAAATGGGGTTGTGTTGTCAGATGAATGCATTACTGCTCGTGGGCGAAGGGTGTCCTGGGAATAGATGAGGGTGTCCTGTTGGATGGATGAGCTGCCCGCCACCAAACAGCTCAGATCCTGTCCACGAGGGAGGCACCATCAGCAAGGACGAGGTTATTCTGTTCCCCTGGGGGCTCCTGGAGCATCTCCTGGCTCAGATGGTCCAGGCTGCGAGAGACCTTGGCCACAGTAAGCCCTGGGTTACCCAAATCTGTTCAGGCAGCAGGAGCGAGCAGGGTAGGGGGCCAGGGTGGGCAGCTGCCTTGTTCACGCCGGGAGCCCTACTTTCCCTCTCACTGAAGCCCTTCCTCCTCTCTGTGCTTCCTTCTGTGGCCCGAGATGCTCCTGCCTTTCTCTACCCCCTGCTTGCCTCCCATTCTGTCCTGTGTTCTCTCAGTTTGCAGCAGTCCCTGTTCTGTGCAAGCCACTCTGCCAATCTCATTAATTCTCCCTGCAAGACTATGTTACCCTCCTTTGCTGTCTCATTCATTCACTCAACAAACATTTATGAAATGCCTGGCATATACCAAACACATGGGGTCTGGTAAGAAAAAGAAAGGGACAGAAATGCTTCATGGAACTTAGATTCTAATATAAGGGAACCCAGATAACAAATTAATGAACATAATATAAAGAAATTATACAGTACTTTAGAAAGTGCTAATTGTTTTAGAAAAACTCAGAGCAGGGTTAGGGAGCCAAGAAATGGCAAGGCAGAGGAACATCTGTTAAGAGCGGGCAGGATAGGTTCATTGCATAGGTGACAGCTGAACAGAGACTTGACAGAGCTGAGAGATGGATGTGGGTATCTGGGTAAGGTGGGATGGTACCTGGCAGGTTCCTGGAAGGTTTGAAGAATGGGAGGGATCAAGCAGGACAGTGTCAGGAGAGGACCCTAGGAGGTCACAGAGGGGCTTGTGGGCTATGGAAAGGCCTTTGTTCTTTACTCTGAGTGAGATGGGGGCATCCGAGTGTTCTGGGCAGGACTGGACCATGATCCGGGTTATTTATAGCATCCCTCCAGCTGCTGCCTGGTGGAAGGCTAGAGGGAAACGGGTGGAGGCAGGTAGCCTGTTTGAGGAAGTGGAGGTTCAAAGCGTGTGGCTCGATTGTGGGTGTCAGAGCCAAGACTGGAATCTGGATCCCGCACCAGAGCCCTGCTCTTTGTCCTGCACCAGCCTCCTCACTCTGCTGACTGAGGCCCCGGAGCCTGGCTTCTCACCCAGGTTCTGTGGGACAGTAGGCGGGGCTGGGATGTAACCTCGCCCCGTCCCTTCCCTCTGCCCCCACCCCCGATGGTCTCTCTGAGGCACCAAGTCAGGGAGGTCCCATCCTGGAAACTGCGCCAGGCCCGCATGGAGATGTGGGAGGTGTGAGGCCCCAGAAGCCCAGCTTGGGCACCAGGGGAGCCTGGGCATGCCAGGGCCTTGGCTGTGGTGGTGGGTTGCTAGGCAACTCTGAGAGGGAACCCTGGTTACTGCTACCTGGCAGAGGCGTCTCCCTGCTCTCCCTCCCTCAGCTCCTCCGTGGCCTCTGGCCTCCCAGGAGGCCTTGTGGGTGAGATGTGATCAGTGCTTGCCACAGGATCTTGGCCAGGAGCTCTGATGGGTACCAGGTGGCTGGCCTGGCCTCCTAGGGCACAGCCTGGTGCACACCTGGAGAAGAGCCCTGCTCAGCAGACCAAGGCCTAAGTCTTCATCTAGCTCCAGGCCACCTCCCTGGGTGATCTTGGGCAAAGAATGGTACCTTACTAAGCTTCAACCCCATCCAGTGGCCTACAGAATTCCTTGCCGAGGACCATTTTCTGTGAGAGTGCCAAGGGAGGGTGCTGAGCAGAAAAGGTTCCACGTTACCCTGACTCCAGCCCCAGTGGCTTGAGTGTGGAACACTCATGTTTTATGTTAGATTCCATTTACTAGAAGAGTTCCACTGCTTAAAAAAGTTCGAAAACCCCTGGACTGAACAATTCCAAGAACTTTTCGTTGTCAGCTGCAAAGGTGCCTGGAGTGCAGTGGCCCATCTCATCAATTTCTGCGGAGGGAAACAGGCCCAGAGAGGAAGAGGGAGTGGCCCCAGGGCAGGCTTGCTGGAGGACAGGGAGGAGCCCCAAGCTGCAGGTCAGGAGGCCTGGGCTCAAATCCCAGCTCTGCCACCAGGTCCTGGGTGACGCAGGGCAAGTCGTTTTTTATCTCTGGGTCCAACCAGCTGTGGTTTCAGGCTGGGGCTTAGGGGTACCTGGCTGGGCAAGGAACAGAGTGGGGAAGGATAGAGACCTTCATAGGCCTGGAACGTGTGTTCTTGATGGTGATCTAAAACATTTTTATTGATATTCAGAAAATTTTGGAAGTCTCGTGGAGTACAAGCCAAGATTCCCTTGAATTCTAAAAGGGAAATGCAAGACTCTTAGAGAATTTTGACCTTTTAACATGCCCCCAGCTTCCCACGCTACCAGCTTCTAGGGTTGATTACATCATGGAAAGTTTGAGAAGAAATGGAGGACGGGTTTCCTAAGACTCTTTGGAAATTCTCTGACTTGTTCTCTCTCCCATGGTGGAATGTGAGGTCTTTTAGACTCAGAGTGAGTCTAACTTGAAATCAGTGCCTGGCTCTGCCACTTAAAACTGTATGACCTTGACAACTTACATAACCTCTCTCAGTCACCTCACCTGACATGGTTGGTGGTTTAGTCGTCACGTCGTGTCCGACTCCTCTGTGACCCCATGGACTACAGCCTACCAGGCTCCTCTGTCCGTGGGATTCTCCAGGCAGGAATACTGGAGTGGGTTGCCATTTCCCTAGAACATCTTTGAGATAGGGCTCAGTCCCTGAGTTGTATGAACACTGACAGAATGATCATAAAGTACTGAGAATGAAATAAAATACTCCCAGTACCAGGGCTGACCCGGCAGGTATTCAGGAGGTGCCCCACTTGGTGACATCCTTCTCTTCCCATCCTCTAGCACTCAGAACCGGGCTGGCAAATAGTGACATGGATAAAGAGGTGTGGCTGACTGACCTCCAGCTGGAGGGGCTGCAAGGTGGAGCCTCTAGCTAGGCAGTTAGTCCCACAGGGGTTGAGAACTGAGGCCTCAGAGGCCCCTGAACACAGGTGTGGGGGAGGAGCTGGGGAGCCAGGTGCAGGGGCGGGAGCGGGAAAGGGGGTTTCTACTCCAGGGAGGACCACTCCCTGGGGGTCCGTCTCCCCTCCTCTCAGGGCCCCAGGAGGAGCCAGGCTGGGCAATGCTGGGAGGTGCCTTGGGGCCCCAGCTGTTGTCTCCCAAGACCAGAAAGTGCCAGAGATAAGGAACCTGGGGTCCTGAAGAAGTCAGGCACATGTCTGTGCTGGGGGTGAGGGGGACCTCAGCAGAGAGGACCCCTCCTTCTGCAATCAGATGGGAAGGAGGCAGCTGGGAGAGCCCGCATAGATCAGGGGTTCTGGGGCTGGGGGGATGAAAGCAGGTCCATATGCTGGGCAGACCTGGAGTGGCACCTGGCATTGCTGCCTGTGGGACCGTGGGCAAGTTACATCATGCCTCTGGGCCTCCATTCCCTGGTACAGGAGATGGGGTTATGCCAGCTCCCCAGGGTTGTTTGTGCCCAGCGCAGGTACACTCAGGGCCTGATATTAAGGACTGTAGAGAAGGAGTAAGTCTGTGGAGTGATCTAAGAAGTGAGGTCTTCTGGCCAGAGTGAGGGATTTAACCAACGTTTATGAACACCAAACACTTAGCACGCACATTATCTCAGGTAATGAATGATCTAACAGCCTTCCGAGGTGGTTACTGTATGTTGCCCATTTTTTTCAGAACAGCTCACTGAGGCATGCATCCCTAGAGATTGCGTCAACAGCCATGGTCACATAGCTGGGTGGCTGAAAAGAGCCAGGCATCCTGCCCAGCCCTTCAGATACCCAAGCCCCTGCTATTTCCACAACAGTGCCAGAACCAGGAAGTCCAGGCCACCAGCAGGGAGGCCCCAGAGGTGGGGCGTGGTGGGCTTTGCAGAAGTTCTAGTCCTCCATGTTGTCTGTGAGGAGCCAGGTCTGTGGAGCTGTGGACTCCCCTGCCTCCCTCTGTCCCCAGCCCAGGCCCGGCAAGAGCAGGCAGTGATATGGAGCCCGACAGAATTTACAAGAGGATATGTGTAGGTGTGGCTAAGGTGAAGCCCGAGGAAGGACCAGAGACAGCAGGAGAGCTTTGTGCCTCAGGCAAGCCACTTCATCTCTCTGAACCTCAGTTTTCTTGTCTGTAAATGGGCATGATGTCACCTGCTTTGTGGGGATTTTGTGCTGTTTCCGCCAGGAAGGGGCTTGAGGGCAAAGCTACTTTGCATCAGGTGGGTGGAGAGGGAAAGGAACTGGGCTGACCTGAAGGTGGGTACTGAGCAGCTGTGGGGTTTGAGGTCTCCACGGCTGATGGATGTACTTTGAGGGGCTTACTGGGATCTGAGGCCTCTGTGGAGTTCGCAGAAGCTCCGAGAAGTTGGGAGAAAATGTGGGCTTCTGCCCACCTTGGGGACCCCCAGCCGATTCTGCTTATCCTGGCCAGACCCTCCCAGCAAAGGGTTAACAGTCTTCCCTACCTGCAGTTGCATTTTAAAGACACGAAATTAAAGCAGGTAATTTATTCTCCCCACACACGAAAGAGCAATTAGTTCTAAACAGGGCTTAATCAGTCACCGCGAGATTGATTTCTGGAGCCCTGGGTTTTCGGGCTCCTGGCGCCATGCCAGGCTGGTGGGGTGAGGGGGGTGGCAGACAAATGAGCCGCAGCGGCATGAGCCCTTACATAATCTGTTGGGGGGCCCTAGCAGCCTGGCTAGCCCCGGGCGGAGCTTGGCTGAGTTGGGGAGGGGGGTCTTGCTCCCCTGCTGCAGGCGGCTCCTCAAGAGTAGCCTCCCTGGCAGGACTAGACCCAAAGTTCCGGCCCTATCCTACAGACAGTGCCTGTGCAGGCCGGGAGCTGGGAGGGTAGGGCGGTTCTGGGGTGGGGATGGATATTCTGAGTTTGTCCTACCTGGTACTTACACCTGTTCCCCCTTCTTCCCCGCTCTACTCTTTCATCTTCCCTCTTTCCTCCCCTTCTGCTTTTTGGCGTTTCTTCTCGCCTTCTCTCCTCTCCTCGATTTCCTCCCACTCCTCTCCCCTCACTGCCACTCCCCCACCCCTGTCCTTGTCTCTGGCCACAGAACTCCATCCGGCACAACCTGTCTCTGCACACCCGGTTCATCCGCGTGCAGAACGAGGGCACAGGCAAGAGCTCCTGGTGGATGCTGAACCCCGAGGGCGGAAAGACGGGCAAGACCCCGCGGCGCAGGGCCGTGTCCTGGACAACGGGGCCAAATTCCTGCGCATCAAGGGCAAGGCGAGCAAGAAGAAGCAGCTGCAGGCATCCGAGCGAAGCCCAGACAGCCCCCCGGGCGCGCCAGCCCCGGGGCCCATGCCTGCCGCTGCCAAGTGGGCCACGAGCCCAGCCTCGCACGCCAGCGACGACTACGAGGCGTGGGCCGACTTCCGCGGCAGTGGGAGACCCCTGCTCGGGGAGGCAGCTGAACTGGAAGACGACGAGGCCCTGGAGGCCCTGGCGCCGTCGTCGCCGCTTATGTACCCGAGCCCGGCGAGCGCGCTATCGCCCGCCCTGGGTGCACGCTGCCCGGGGGAGCTGCCCCGCCTGGCTGAGCTGGGGGGCCCGCTGGGCCTGCATGGCGGCGGCGGCAGTGGCAGTGCAGGGCTGCCTGAGGGGCTGCTGGACGGCTCGCAGGACGCTTACGGGCCCCGGGCCCGCGCCGGAACGCCCGCCTACTTCGGCAGCTGCAAGGGCGGTGCCTACGGCGGGGGCGGGGGCTTCGGGCCGCCAGCGCTGGGCGCTCTGCGCCGCCTGCCCATGCAAACCATCCAGGAGAACAAGCAGGCCAGCTTCCCGCCGGCCGCCGCGCCCTACCGCCCCGGGGCGCTGCCCGCGCTGTTGCCGCCGCCGCCACCCGCGCCCAGGCCCGGCCCCGTGCTTGGTGCACCCGGGGAGCTGGCTCTGGCGGGCGCTGCCAGCACCTACCCTGGCAAAGGGGTGGCCCCGTACGCGCCGCCGGCGCCCTCGCGCAGTGCCTTAGCCCACCCCATCAGCCTTATGACGCTGCCCGGCGAGGCGGGCGCGACGGGTCTGGCGCCGCCGGGACACGCGGCCGTCTTCGGGGGTCCCCCCGGCGGCCTCCTGCTAGACGCGCTGCCCGGGCCGTACGCAGCCGCCGCCGCCGGGCCGCTGGGTGCCGCGCCCGACCGCTTCCCGGCCGACCTGGACCTCGACATGTTCAGCGGGAGCCTCGAGTGCGACGTCGAGTCCATCATCCTCAACACTTCATGGACAGCGACGAAATGGACTTCAACTTCGACTCGGCCCTGCCGCCGCCGCCGCCCGGCCTGGCCGGAGCCCCGCCCCCCAACCAGAGCTGGGTGCCAGGCTGAGGGCCGCCTGCCGCGCGCCCCAGGTGCCCTGCCCCGCACCCCGCAAGGGGCCTCTGTCTTCCCATCCTGATCCCCGGGTCCCCACTCCCATTTCTGCTCCACGGGGAGGGGGGGGGTGGGATTCAGGAGGCAGCCCCAACCCAGCTAGAGACAGCCCGCAGAAGCTGACCACTGAGGGAAGTGGTAGGGAGGCGCTGGAGCACCCTGCTGTTCCTGCCCAACCCCCAGAGGCCCGCTCTGCCTCCTCCCAAAGACGGAAAGCCTGCGGGGTGGATGCTGGGTTCCCGGCTGGGTGGGACGCACTGGTCTGGGAAGCAGACTGGGAGATGCGACAGGGGGTCGTCTCTGAATTCTCAGTATCATTGGTAGGGCTCTCCAGTGACTAGTCGCCCACCCAAAGTCGGGGCTGATTCCCTATTGACACTTTCCCACTGGTCTTTGCGTCACCCACCCCAAGCCAGGAACCCTTCTCCTGAAAACACACCCACACCTACCTATCGGCTGTTCACCTTGAGCTGTCCTTCAAGTCCTGACCCACCCTCCGACCTCCACCCCCAAGTTCAGCCCTTCCCACCCACCCTCGCCAAGTACTGGTTTCAGCCTCTCCAGCTAGCCTCAGCTCTGGATCCACCCCCCCAACCCACCACCCCTTTCTCCGTGCCAGTCCTGGCTCCTCTCTCCCATATTTATAAGTGTCCGGTCGGGGCGGGCTGTGGGCGCGGTGTCCCCGGCGCATATCGTAGGCAGTGTACCGTGGCCGTGCCGTCAGCGTGTGCGTGTGCGTGTGTGCCGTGTCGAGGCCGTGTAGAGTGCATTGTACAGCATATTTTCATGAATAAAATTGTTTTAAATATTTCCCGAGCCTTGGGCTAGTAGGAGAGCGGCGGCAGAGGCAGATAATTGGCAAGGAACGCGGAGGCGGGGGTCCCTGTGCCTGAGCCCATTGTGACTTTGTGTCTGCGTCTGTGTCAGCATTCACAGACGCCTGTCTGCTCAACACACATTGGTTAAGCGGCACTGAGTTCTGGATGCTGGAGATGTGCCTGGGTGGACTTTCCACCTGTTTCTGTGAACATATGCCTTGCAGGAAGTTTCTGGTCTGGGGATATTCTGTCCCCCAAAAGCCAGAGTTAACTGAGAGCATGTCTGTGTCAGATCCTGGATTAGGTGTAATTTTTGTTCCCATTATACAGATGAGAAAATGGGGTCGAAGCGGGAAAATGGCCTGGGCAAGGCAGGCTGGGATGGTGGAAAGGAGGCCCTTGAAGGCACACAGACATCTGTTTGATTTATCCTCTGTTTTCCAGTTGTGTGACCTTGGGCAAGTTTTCAACCTCCGTAACTTTGCTTTCCTGGCTGGCACACCTTGTGAGCAGTAAATGAGAAGATATATGTAAAGTGGCAGCACAGGTCCTGTGCCCACTCACCCATCCATTCACCCATGGAAGAGTTAGTGAGCACCTGCTGTGTGCCAGGTCTTATACCAATCACTGGGGCTGCCACTGGAGTGATGGGTTGGGGGGTGGATCCAGAGCAGAGGCACAGTCTCTGTTCTGAAGAAGCTTAGAGGCTTGAGAGGGACAGAGATGAGTTACTGGGCAATTTTAGATCAGAGAATAATGAATGGAGGAGAATTGAATGACACAGCTGCTCACATCTTGGGCTGGAGGACTCGGGGAAGGTGCCTGGAGAGGGTGCTGTCTCAGCCAAGGATTAAAGGGTGAGTTGTCACTGGGAAAGGAAAGAATTCAGAGGAAATGGCTTGATCAGAGATCCAGAGTCAAGAGATCATTTGGGTTCCAGAACAAAAAGCAATTTAGCGAGGCCAGAGCTCAGAGATAGAAAGATGACCAGTGATGGGGAGGCAAGTGGCCCAGAAGGGGCAACAATGGGAGAGGGCCAGTGGCCAGGCCAGAGGTGCTGGTGGTGACTCACCAGGAGGGACAGGCGAGGGCAGTGGGGCTGGAGGGGAAAGGATAATTTCACACATATATTTTGCCTCTAGAGTCATTGAGACTTGGTTGTAGGTTGGTCATAACGAATGAGGATCAAATGATGCCTGATTCTGGTTGGGCACCTGGGCAGACAGGGCTCTTCCCCTGAGAACTCTGACGCAGGAAGAGTCCTGGGGAAGACAGTGTGCTCAGCCTCATGGGCTGACTTTTCAGTGTGTCCTATGGGACCCCTTGAGATTTGGGGGGGATGTTTGGGAACATATGTATTGTGTGAACGGCATTCCCTGGCATTGGGCAACATGGTGACCCAGTGATTTCCAGCTGGATAATGAGGTCAGAAGCCCAGGAAGGTGTGGGCTGGACAGGGAGGTCAGAGAAGCAAGAGCATGGAGGCTGTCACGGAGGTGCTGGGAGTGGCCTGCTGATGGTACAGAGTGGGAGGAGCAGGCCGCCCCGGTCTGCTTAGGCGAACGCCTCAGAACACCTTGGCGCAGGCAGAGAAGGAAGACCAGGACACTGTGGGCTCCTAGAGCTTGTGAAAGGGCGTGGTCTTTGAAAGAAATGCCCAATGCGCTTACTCTTGGAGCCTCAGTTTCTAGGTCTGGAAGATGGGGCAGTAGCACCTATCTTAGATTTGTTTTCAGGGACATATGAAATTGGAATTATTCCCGAAGGTCAAACTCCTGGTAAGGGGCAGAGCTGCCCAGGCTGTCCTGTGGCCCCCACTGACTGTGGAGGTGGCTGTGAGCAGAGAGTAAAGGAGATCGGAGCCAACAGAGCCTGTACTGGTTCTGGTCTCGGTTCAGGGAGGCAGGACCTCCCTGTGGGGTGTGGTAGGTGTCATCCTTGCTGGGTGGGGACCACAGAGATGAGCTCTCTCCAGGGACTGATGCCCCAGCCCCACCCCACACCCAGACTCAGGGACAGCGCAGCTGGGTCTGGGCTCCATATGGGTTGCAAAACTGCCCCCACCCTAGGCTGATGGAGTGTGGGCGGCTGCTGTGCGTGTGCAGGTCTGTGTGTGTCCATGGAGTACCATATGCATCTGTCTGTGTGGGCCCGTGTGTTGTGTGTGTGTGTGTGTGTGTGTAAGTGTATGTGTGCTGGGAGAGGGGGTGGGCTGAGTGATGGTTGGGGTCTCCTAGAGTCATTGAGACTTGGTTGTAGGTTGGTCATAACGAATGAGGATCAAATGATGCCTGATTCTGGTTGGGCACCTGGGCAGACAGGGCTCTTCCCCTGAGAACTCTGACGCAGGAAGAGTCCTGGGGAAGACAGTGTGCTCAGCCTCATGGGCTGACTTTTCAGTGTGTCCTATGGGACCCCTTGAGATTTGGGGGGGATGTTTGGGAACATATGTATTGTGTGAACGGCATTCCCTGGCATTGGGCAACATGGTGACCCAGTGATTTCCAGCTGGATAATGAGGTCAGAAGCCCAGGAAGGTGTGGGCTGGACAGGGAGGTCAGAGAAGCAAGAGCATGGAGGCTGTCACGGAGGTGCTGGGAGTGGCCTGCTGATGGTACAGAGTGGGAGGAGCAGGCCGCCCCGGTCTGCTTAGGCGAACGCCTCAGAACACCTTGGCGCAGGCAGAGAAGGAAGACCAGGACACTGTGGGCTCCTAGAGCTTGTGAAAGGGCGTGGTCTTTGAAAGAAATGCCCAATGCGCTTACTCTTGGAGCCTCAGTTTCTAGGTCTGGAAGATGGGGCAGTAGCACCTATCTTAGATTTGTTTTCAGGGACATATGAAATTGGAATTATTCCCGAAGGTCAAACTCCTGGTAAGGGGCAGAGCTGCCCAGGCTGTCCTGTGGCCCCCACTGACTGTGGAGGTGGCTGTGAGCAGAGAGTAAAGGAGATCGGAGCCAACAGAGCCTGTACTGGTTCTGGTCTCGGTTCAGGGAGGCAGGACCTCCCTGTGGGGTGTGGTAGGTGTCATCCTTGCTGGGTGGGGACCACAGAGATGAGCTCTCTCCAGGGACTGATGCCCCAGCCCCACCCCACACCCAGACTCAGGGACAGCGCAGCTGGGTCTGGGCTCCATATGGGTTGCAAAACTGCCCCCACCCTAGGCTGATGGAGTGTGGGCGGCTGCTGTGCGTGTGCAGGTCTGTGTGTGTCCATGGAGTACCATATGCATCTGTCTGTGTGGGCCCGTGTGTTTGTGTGTGTGTGTGTGTGTGTGTAAGTGTATGTGTGCTGGGAGAGGGGGTGGGCTGAGTGATGGTTGGGGTCTCCTTGTCTGAGTGTGCACACGTCTGAGGATTTGTATGTGTGTGTGTGTGGTAGGAATGTCAGTGTTTCCATCTCCGAGTGTGCCCACATGTGCGCCCCGGGTGGTAGAGACCATGCCTGTGTGAGTTGTGTGCGCTGCCCGCCTTCCTCTCTGGGTGTGTCTTCCTGTCTTGGCGCACCCCGTCTCTCTGGGTGGATGAGAGCTGGTGTCCCCCTGCCAGGAGCATCTTCTGGGCGGCTCTGCGGTGGGAGGGGAGCGGAGCAGAGGGACACTCCCAGGCCTGGGATAGGCTGGACTCCTGCGCAGGGAGCAGCAGGACCACCTCAGAGGAAGGGCTGATCTCCTCCTAGCTCAGGCCAGTGGTAATTCCAGAGACAGCTCTGTCCTGCTGGGCCCCATGAGGAGAAAGCGGGCAGTACCCTGTAGCCGGGGGTCTGCAACTGGCCCTTCCCCGCCAGCCTCGGAGCCCAGCAGACGCGACCCCCTCCGTGCCCACTCCCTGGGAGGCGTCTGACACATGATTTATTCATAAAAAGCCATTATTTGTGCCAAAGAAGAACTGAGCTGCTCGCTTTTTAAGTGCTGATAATGCTCTCAGCCTCCTTGCCTCTCCTCCTTGCCCCTCCCCTCCTCTCTTCTCTCCCGTCTCTTCTCTCTCACCTTCTTGGGACTTCCCATCCTTTCCGCCCTCTTCCCCTTCTGTTCTCCCCTCCCTTTCTTGCTCTCCCCACACCTCTTCCGCTTCCTCTTCTCATTCCCCTCCTCTTTCACCACACTCACCTCCTCTCCAACCACCACTCCACCATTTGTGGAGGAAGGCAGGGTCACCAGAGCCTCAGAATCTGTGGTTCCCAGATTAGGCAGAGCCTGATCCAGCCTTTGGACCCCAGAGTGACCTGCCTTCCACCTCAGCCCCCACCTCTTCAGGGCCACGGGAAGGTTAGGAGGAAGAAGAGCAGGCTGAGAGAGGCTGGGGGTTTGGGAGGCTGTTAGGATAGCTCCCCATACTAAACGATATGGCTTTAGCCTCCTGTCTTTATTAACGCCAGCCCCCCAAATGACATTCAGTCTAAATAAAAATGGTGTACTGGCTATGCAAATGCAGGTTCCAGTTAAGCTCCCAAGGCCTGCTTTTCCTACCAAATGCCCCATATAGAAATTATGGAGTCACCAGTATTTAGGCGCTGCCAAGGGAGGCTGGCTTCAAGGAGGCACGTGGGGCCTCATTGCAGAGCACCTGCAGAGCACAGGAAGCAGGAGAATGAGTATCATAGATGTGAGTGTGCACCCAGACGCACACAAGGTTCTTAGAAGCAGACAGCACAGATCCACGTGTGTGTGTGTGCCCTTATGCCCACACGTGTATGCGTGCATGCGTACACACAAACACACAGTCACACACACAACCACACATCTGTGCCTACAGATGGAGAGTCATTCTTCCCCTGATCACCTGCAGTGGGTGCTGAAGCTCTTTTCCCTTTCAGATACTTCTTCATTCATTCATTCATTTGCTCCATCAACTTTGCTCTCACAGCCCCTTTGTGCCAGCTCTGGTGCTGGGCACTGTGGTGGCAGAAATGAACAGGATTGAGGCACAGGGAGAGGGGACTGCAGCCTTGGACTGGGGGTTAGGCGCCCAGCAGGCAAGGGGTTAAGTCATTTGGCATCCAGAGCTGGAGCCATTAGGCCTCCTAATTATGAAATTATCGAGGTCCTCAGGTGACTGCTAATTTCACACACACTGTTCCTCTCACGGCTAATGAACGCCCGCAGAACCCACGCCTTGTCTTTCCTGCTGAACGGTGACCTGCAGTTAATGAGCTCAGGAAGGCAGACAGGCCGCCGGCTGGGTGGGTGGGGCGCCAGGCCTGGGGAGGGGGCCGCTTGGCCCTCCTGCCCCTCCTGGCACCCTTGTTGGCTGCCAGCCCCCAGTGAGGCCTTCAGGGCCAAAGCCCAGCCCGAAGTTTCTGCAGGATAGGCGAGGCCAGGGGCTCAGGGGAGCAGGGAGGCTTACAGATCTGGGAAGGGCTTCAGGTCAGATGATCCTGGAATAGGCCCCCAGGGTGGGAGGAGAAATGAATCCAAAGGGTGGCAGAAGACCATTTCTGCTTGGTTTTGGGGCCAAGTCTGAGACACTAATGAAGGGCTGGGGGTAACCACAGTTTAAGGGGTGGGAGTTGGTGGTGGGGGCACAGTCAGACTGATTCTGGAGATGGTGATGGCTCTGGGGGAAGGCAGTGACAGAGGCAATGTTGACTGGCAAGGGAGCAGGGCTGCTGCTGGTACTGGTTGTGGATTTTTTTTTAAGTTTTCATATTTCTAAAATTTTATTAAGTAGCATAAAAAATCACCCTGCAAAATATGAGGGGCGGGGGGAATAATACATAGTGGTTGCAGGAGCCCAGATCTAGAGGGGATGTTTCCCAAAATAGGGACACTGGAGCCAGGGGGCTGACCTCTGGGTGGGTCTGAAGGCCCTGTGACCTGCCCGTGGGGAGGACTTTGCCCCGACCCCTGATTCACCAGCCTGGTCGGTGCCAGCGAAGGCCGAGTGGTGAAGGAGGAGAGCAAGAGATGAGAATCCTGGCCTGCCGACTGGGGGCTTCTGCTCTGTTCTGTCCCGTGTCCTTGAGCAAGTCTCTTCCCCTCTCTGTGCCTCAGTGTCTCGGTGAGAAGTGACATGGATCAAACACAGCTAGAGCTGGGTTTACAGAAGGGACATGTCTGGGCACCCTGGGGGTGGCAGTACTCAGCCTGAGTCCCCAGCAGGGATGCTCCCCTGAGGCAGGCACCCCAGGCTGGGACAGGTAAGGAAGCCCCTTTGCTCTGAGTCGTGTGTTGGTGCACCGCATGCACGGGCGTGTGCATTACTCCATCCTTCTGAAGCCGCCCCCTCTCGCTTGGGAATGAGGGACGCCCCAGCTTCCCGCAGCTCAGCTGTAGGCTGTCTTCTGACAGCAAGTTCCTGCTCTGCCACCAACTCCCACCTACCTCTGCACCTCCGTTGCCCACCTATTCAAAGGTAGGTAATAAAAGTGTGAAATCACTTTGGATGTGATGAAGATCTCAGAGGTTGTAGCTGTTACTGTGTGGTCTGGGCCTGGCCATTTCTCTCCCCAAGTGCCCAGGGTCTCTCCTGGGCAGTCAACTCCATGTTGAGGCCAGACAGGGTTGTGTATATGTCTATACACTGTGGGTGTTCCCAGCAGTGAAAGATCAGACTAGCCCTCTACATGTATTATCTCATTTGATTCTCAGAACAGCAATATGAGATAGATGTTTTTATCATCCCCATTTTCCAGATGAGCAGACTGGTGATTAGAGAGGTTCAGTGGTCATCGCAAAGTCACACAGCTAGAAAGTGGCAGAGCTGGGTCTCGAACCCAAAGCCTGTGGGCCCTTGACTATTGTATTACACCTTTCCTTTACACAGCATATGCCTAAGTACATGCATGCCATGTAGATTGCCCAACCAGAGATTCCCTCATCCCTCCATGCACACAGATGCACGTGTCTACCCTCCCCTGCACTTAGGCGTGCAAACCCATGCACCCATGGGTACATGAACATGTACCTTGTTAGTCAACTTGCAAAAATTCACACGTGCCAGGCTGCCTGCAAGCAGATATCCACACACAAACATGCAAAGCATACGAGTGCATGCATAAACACATACAAGCTCTATCACGTGGGTACACAAACACGCCCAAGGAAATATACAGGCGCACAGGGCATACTCCCACATGCACAGATGGTAGTGTTCACCCATGCACGTGCATACAAGCAAGAAGATACACAAGAGATATCCAAAGGAGTTTTTATACCCACGTGCACATATATGTGAAGACATGTCCTCCACATATAAGGCACGTGGGCCCTCTCCCATGTGCGCACAGGAGCAGGAGCACTGAGGCTGGGCACCTTGCTGCCGGGAGGTGAGCCACCCTCTGTACCAAGGGTGTGATGGATGGACCCATGTCCTAAGTGACTATCAAAGTGTCGTGGTGTGTGAGGTGCAAACACCAATTAGTGGGGCCTTTGAAAGCATCAGCTCGTTAGAGAGGAAGCAGAAGAGGCAGAAATTGGCATACAACACGGAGCTATTTAACTACTGTGGGGCTGGGGTATGTGTGCTGTGGAAAGGTCTTTGGGCACAGCTCCCCCCTCCACTCAGCACTTGTTAGTGGAGAAGGACCCTCACGAGGGGCCTTGGCAGGCGGCTTTGATGCTCCTTGAAAGCGGGGGGTGGGGGGGCAGCCTCCTGCCAGTGCTGGGCTGGCACTGAGCGCGCGGGGCCGCGCCAACTGGCGATCAATTTCATGCACATCGTAAACCTAAGTGCTTTCTGGAGAGTCAGGCAGATTGCACATAAAGTCCCCCTTCTGTCCCTAGCACAAGGGTGGGCGGGTGAAACAGAGGCTCACCCTAGTAGATAGACCTCTGCCAGGCTACAGGAGACCTGGATACCCTGGTTCCCAGCAGGAGGTACCCTTGGGGACATGGGGAATTCTCTCAAGAGGACTGGCACTTCTGGGGGCAGCTGGAGATGTGGACATTGTGTGAACCCTGGATCTGCCAGACTCTGCTACCTAATGGCCAAATGACTCTGGGCATTCAGGTTCTCTGATGCTTGGTTTCTTCATCTGTGAAATGGGTTAATATAAGAACTAAATGAGTTCTTGTCTGTAGCATGATATGTCACAAGCTAAAGGACCTTTGAGAATGTGAGAGGTCACATTTGCATTTATTATTATGCTCAAAGGATTCAGGCTTGGAATTTGTCCTGCCCAAACTCCTGTTTATGCCCACCTGCCACCCTTCAACATGTGTGGAGAATCTTCTCTTCTGTTTCTCCCATCAATGCCAGGCCAAAGGGGTGGCCCCTGAATATTTCAAATGCCCTGCCCTTTGGATGCCACAGTGCTTCTGGGGTCTGTACCGAGGCCAAGGTAGCAGGAGGTGGGGGTTACAGGAATGGAAGTGGTGAAGGGGGCTAAGTTCCTGCTAGGTTCTGTGCCTTGTGCCCTGGGCCCCAGAGAGCTGTGCACATGTCCTCTCAGACACTCCCATAAAATCAGTTTCTTTAGCATTTGCCCTCATCCTAACCCTGGAAACTCAAATCCAGGCTAGGTCCTAGGTGGGGGAGGAATTGCACATTACCCTCATTTTAGGAGCCCAAACAGGAGAGGAGTGAAGAGCAATTCTGAAACCAACACGCCCAGATTGAAATCCTGTGGATGTGTGCTAAGTCACTTAGCAGTCATGTCCAACTCTGTGACCCAGTGGACTGCAGCCCACCAAGCTCCTCTGTCCATGGGATTCTCCAGGCAAGAATACTGGAGTGGGTTGCCACACCCTCCTCCAGGGGATCTTCCTGACCCAGGGACTGAATCCATGTCTCCTGTGTCTCCTGCATTGGCAGGTGGGTTCTTTACCATTAGCACCACCTTGGAAGACCCAGTTCAAATCCTAGCTGCGCTATTTACAAGCCACATGATGTTGGGTAATTTATCTCTGACTCAGTTTCCTCATCTGTAAGATGGGGGGTGATGATGTTTATCTCATGGGGCTGCTGTGAGAAATGAATGAGTAAATGTAAATGAAAGGCTTGGAGTAGTACCTGGCACATAGCAGCAAGATGTGAAAATTTCCTGACATTACTATTTTTTATTAATACTATGAAATTGTAAGCATTGTTTCTGTTTCTCCTGTGCCTTTTTCAAGCCCCCTCCCCACCCCCAACTCTTCCTCTTTATAACTACAAAATGAGTATCAATATTTATCAGTGATTTAAAACAACACTGTAACTAGGAGTACAACAGGGTTACTAGAGTTCACAGCTCCTGGGAGTGACTTCCACATTATAATCTTTGCCAGTGCCCCTCTCCACTGGGATTGTTCAGTACCCAACCTGAGCAGCTGAAGGCAGCTATCTCCTCTTCTCTTCTCTCTGATAAATGGAGCCCTGCTGTCTTAGTCTGCTTGGGCTGCTATAACAAAATACCATAGACTGGGTGTCTCAAACAACAAACATTTATTTCTCACACATCTGGAGGCTGGGAAGTCCAAGATCAAGGTGCTTACAAATTTGATTTTTGGTGTGAACACTTCCTGGCTTACAATGGCTTCCTTAAGGTTTCCTTTTCTCATGAGGACACTAATACCATCATGAAGGGTTAGGAGGGGTGGTCAGGACACAAGCATTCAGTTCATAATGATTTTCCAGCTAGGAGAGCTCATAGTCAGGTACTTATACTGAGTCTGACATGCAGCAGGCACTCAGAAGCTGAATGTGGATGTTTTAATACTTCAATTCTCACTACCACCTTGTAAGGAGCAGGAGGTTATCCTCAGACAAGAAATGGGACAATAACACTCCAAAAGGGCTGCATTAGTCAGGATAGGAAAGGCTACGCTGCATTAACCAACAACCCCTCAATCACAGTGGATGAATACAACAAAAGTTTGTTTCTTGCTTATACAAAGTCTGCTGCAGGACCAGGCATCTGAGGGCTCTTGTCCTTCATGAGGGGACTCAGCTTTCCATGCTGCTTTGATCTTGAGGCTCCACCATCTCAAGAGGTTGGTTGCTGTGGAAGCTAGAAGATTGCACACTAGCTCTTATATGCTTTGGCCGGGAAATGACCATTTCACCTTTTATCTGCAGCTCATTGGCCAGGAGCAGTCACATGGCCCACTGACCAAGGAGCCTGGGAAATGCAGGAGACCATGTATATAGGAGGAAGAGCAGAGATGATCCTGTGTGTCCAGGCACCAGACAAGAATGGTCCATGAGCTTAGGGTGGGAGAAGTTTCTGCCAGCTGGGGCAGAGGGAAGAGACTTCCTTGCAGGGGGCTGGAGCTAGGCTTTTAAGAAGAGGGGCAAGATGGATTTGACATGGGTTAGGCAAAGAAGAGAAACTGAGCATTCCATGTGGGGATAAAGAGTAGTAAACACTTGGAGGTGGAAAAGCATTAAGATGCCTCCAAGGGAACAATGAGAACATCTTGGCTTGAGCAGATCTGCCTAGGGAGGATGAGGAAAGTGAGGGTGGACTTTCAAGGCTTTATAGAAGAGAAATATTTGGAGGCAGACTCTGTCGTCTGTTTCACCTGCTGTGTGGAAGTGCTGGGGGAAAGGGGCTCTGGTTTTACCTCCAGGTTTCTGATTTGGGAAACTGGGAGATGAAAGTGCCAGTCACCAACTGGGGAACCCAAAAGGAGAAACAGGTTTGAAAGGTCAGGGTTTGGGCTGCTCTGGGTTCGGGAGGGCCATGGAACATGCAGGAAGGGGCCCAGAGGCAGTGAATAGTTGTGTCCTAAGCGCAGGAGAAAGAGCTGGGCTCGAGCAGAAGGCCAGAGGTGTAGACACGTGTGTGACTAAAGCTTGGGTCAGGAGAGCAGGGCATGGATTAAATTACTTAAGGAGCTGTACAGAGGGTGAACAGAGAAGAGGAGCTGGGCCGGCTCTGGAGTGTGCAACTGTGAGGCCAGGGCAGAGGTGGGGTCCAGGAAGGGGCAGGCCGAAGTGTTGGAGGCAAAACCCGGAGGCATCGTGCGAATAAGGGAGAGTCAAGAAGAGAGGAGAAGTCAATTGTTCAGACGCTGTCCGGGCATCCAACTGAGGTGTGATCAAGGGAGCTGAGTGACGAGAAGGCTGCTGGTGACCTTCCTGAAGGCTGTTTCTAGGGCCTGAGGGGTGGTACCGAAGCCAGCTTGGAGGGGGTCAAGAAGCAAGAGTAGATTTCTCTCCCAGAAGCTTCCCTAGAGGATGAGGAGAGAAAGGGGCGGTGGTAGAGGCAGTGGGGCCATGAAGGAGAGTATCTCTTTAAAAGGCATTTTATTATTATTATCGTTTTTAGAACAGGAGAGACCTGAATGTGTTGACAGCTAACATGAAGAAGCCAGTAGGGAGGGAGATGCCAGAGATTCAGGGATCCCTGAGGCTGGCGGGCAGTGAGGAGGAAGTCAGGCCGGGGCAGGGAGTTTGATTTTCCTAGCAGGTCAGCCTCAGGTGGCCCAGTGGGGCAGGAACAGCAGGGACAGGGATGGGGAATTACAGATGAACAGCTGAGGCTAGAGGGTCCCAGGAGATCAAGGGCATGATGGGGGGGTGGGGGTGGTATAAGATACGGAAAAGGGGAGGTTGGGAATAAAGGAATGAGGCTGAGGAGAGAGGTAGAGAGGGGGAAGAGACACAGAAACAGCCAGAGAGAGAAAGAAGCGGAGGAAGCAGCACGGAGGAGGGAGGAGAAAAGGCCAGGCCGAGGCTCAGCAGAGGGCGGCTGGCTTGGAACCAGCACGGGCGCGCCGGGCGGGGCCAGCGGAAGGAATGTATTCCCTTCTCAGGGGACCCTGAGCTAGCTCAGAGCTCGGACCAGGCCTGATGAGGGCTCAGCCCAGGAGTCCACCTGACTGTGGCCACACAGCTGCCTCCCCTTGGGGGTGGGGAGGGGGTTCTGCCAAGTCAGGAGCTCCAGCCATGCCCCTCAGCTCCTCAGTGCGGCAGGTCCTGGGCAGAGAGGAGCTTGGTCTTCACGGGGGCCATCCAGGTGGCTGGCCAGCCCGCAGACGTTGGGCCAAGTTGGATAGGCCCCGAGGGAGATGAAGGTGGCAGCCAGGCCCCTGCCCCTCACCCTTCACGGCCCCAGCCCCAGGCCCTGGTCACCCCGTGGGGCCTCGGCCACCCTGACATTCACCTAATTGTCTTCCCGCTTTGATGAGTGGCTCCGCAGAGGCGCCGCCACGGCTCAAATTAGATGTGAGCCAAGCAGGCCATCCTGCTGATGAGACACGGGAAATACCACATTTACATAGCCCAGCACCGGGGCGGGAGACCCAGGCCCAGAGAGACAAGATCCGGGGACCCAGGGAGAGATGGAGGGAGTCAGAGAGACAGAGAGACGGGAAGGGAGGGGGGAGATGGCACAGAACGTGGGCGGGGTCCCAGGCATTGCTGCTGAATGAAGGGCAGGGGGGAGGGGGAGAGAGAAACAGGTAGAGGCTCTGGCCACCTCCAGGCAGGTGACCTCCACCCTGCCCAGCTGGGCCAGCTGGCCCCTAGAGGTAGAAGGGGGCCTGGAGCCAGGAGACAGCTGAGAAGCCCTCCTGCCCAACTCCCAGCTGGGTCTCCAAGCAGCTCCCCTCGCCCACTCCAGACCCCACAGCTGGCCTGCAGCTGCCTCCCCCAGCACATTCCCGGTGGGTGTGGCCAGGAGCTTCCCCTTGGTTCACATGGGGACATTCTGGCTGCGTCAGGGTGTATGTGTGTGTGTGAGCATATGAGATGCACGTACAAACGTGACAGCAAGAGTGTGATCAGGTGTGGCACCTGCACGGGCGCTTCTGTGTGCAGGTGTGTGGACTGTCACTAGGCCTGGGCCCTGAGGACATTAGTGAGCTGGGTGTTCCCTCTGCTCCACAGGGAGTAGGTCCTAAAGGCCCAGGGCAGCCCGGAGGCTCCCACCCTCGGTCCCTGACTCTGTGCAGGACAAGGGTAGGGGGTGGGGGATGGTGTTCCAGTCAGGAGATTGTGCCTTAGCCCCTCCCGCTCCTAAAACACCTACCAGGAGCAAATGAATGTCACAGCCTCGGAACAGCTCCTAGTGGAAGCCACTTCTGTCGTCCCACTTTACATAAGAGAAAACTGAGGTTCAGAGAGGGTCTGTAGACACTGCCTGACTAGCTAGAAAGTGCACAGCCCAGACACAACCCAGAACTATCTGATCCATAGGGCGGGTCCTTCTCTGCTTGGTTTTCTGTTCACTTCTCTGAGTGATTAGGCCCCAGAGGGAGGTTGGGTCTCGTGGGCCCAGAACTCTCTACACAGAGCCCTGTGTCCAGCCCCGCAGGCCCAGGCTGGCCTCCTTGGACAGTACTTTCACTTGACTGAGCACTGGCCGTGGGGCCAGGTCTGAAGCTAGCCCCCAACGTGGGTGTCACCGGACTTTCGTTTCAGCCCAGGCGGAAGGCACCATGGGTAACCTCATTTGATCAGGGAGGCACGTGCTGTTGAGTGAGGCTCTACTTGGGTCCAGGCCCCCTTTCCCTGAGACCCCGCCCTGTGTCACACACAGACCCAGAGCAGCAGGGAGGGGAAGGAGAGACTTCCCCAATGTGTGAGCGTGTGAGCTTGCAAGTCCACAGAGGCGTGTGTGAGTCGTGAGTTGTACTAGGAGCTGCTTCACCTCCTTGACTCCTCACAACAATTCTGCTACTTAGGGATGGTTATTCCCCCATTCTGGAAAGAGAAAACTAAGGCTCAAAAAACGAGAAGAGCCAGCAAGTCCCATGGCTGCTGGTTCTGAGATCCAAGTGTCCAGATTCTCTGCCCTTTCCAGCCCCTTCCTGCCTGCCTGGGGAGCTCCAGTGAGGCTCCCCCACACCAAGGAGCGGGGGCCACAAAAGTGCCTGTTGGCTCCACTGAGAAGCCCTTCCCCCTCACCCACGGGGTCCAGGGCGGCTTTTACTGGGAAAATAATTAGAAATCTAATTCTTATTTCTCCCACTCCGCTAATTGTCTGTGGACAATTTGATTGTAACAGTCGTCACTGAAGCAGAAAAACCACCTTATTTCTGCCAGACATCCTCCCTGCAATTAACACCAGCAACTGCCCAGCTCCCCTCTCACCTGCAGAGATTCAAGGCCTGAGGGGGCCTCACCTCTCTTCTCTCTCTGGCAAAGATGCACCTGGGAGCCAGGCCC
>SJYC01107950.1:0-27924 GCA_006408675.1 Madoqua kirkii
GTGTGTGTGTGTGTGTGTGTGTGTGTGTGTGTGTCTTGTGCAGCCGGGCTGGAAGAAGGAGGAGCAGCTCTCATTGCCCTGGACTCCACAGACAGCGGTACACGTATGTCTCCACACGCACACACACACACACACACACGTATCTACACAAAGATACGCACACATGCAACTTACATGTATATACCTATACATAACCATACATGCATATACTCCTGCTCACAGCCAGCCGGCTACTTATCTACACCTTAGGGACACCCATGGACACAGTCACACACATATAACTTCAGCCGCAGTGGTCGCCCCCTAAACCATCTCAGAGCATGCCAAGCTCCGCCCTCTTCGAAACACACTATTTCACACTGTCACACACAGTCCGTCACAGAAACAAATCCACAAACACACCATCCACCACACAGCTACACACATACACACAAGCCCCAGTCGATTACACAAAGTCACGCCCAGACACAGAGTCCTGTGCGAGGCAGGCCCTGAGGCTCCACAATCTGCCCTGGAGTGCAGCTGCCAACCCCCTGGGTGCCTCCTGCTGTCTCCTGGCCCACCTTCATGGCTGAGTTTCTTATACAGTTGACCCCTCTGCTTGGACCCCTACCCTGAGCCCCCTTCACCCAGCCCTCTTGTACTAGCTTCCAGTTGTCACCGGCTCCAGCAGCAGGCCGTGGGAAGGGAGGAACCCAACCCGGTTAGGACACGTGTAAACAGGGGTCCGAAGGGATCTCTCACCGGGACCAGAGAGACGTGACTCTAACGGACGACTACGTTTACGGCGGTGTTCTCTCACTTGAGTTCCTCCGGTCCCACCGTCGTCAGTCAGACCCGGTGGGGAGACAGGGGTCACGAACCGAGTGAGGATGGTAGGTTCGATGAAGGGTTACCCCACCAGGTCCTCGGTTGTCTCTACTCTTAGACTTATCGACTATGAATATCCCGGGATTCCCGATCCCAGGTGATGCTAGCAGTAAAGAACCTGCCTGCCAGTGCAAGAGACATAAGAGACGCTGGTTCAATCCCTGGGTCAGGAAGATCCCCTGAAGGAGGGCATGGCAACCCACTCCAGTATTCTTGCCTGGAGAATCCCATGGACAGAGAAGCCTGGCGGGCTATGGTCCATAGGGTAGCAAAGAATTGGACGTGACTGAAGTGATTTAGCACGTGTGCATAGGGCCTGGCACAGAAACAGCGCCCCCACGGGTCACTTTCTATTGTAATTAAGCTCTTTGTTACAGATGAGGAAGCAGAGGCGCCGAGGAGTGAAGGAGCCTGACCAAGATCACCCAGCCTTGAAGGCAGCAGCAGAACTGGGACCTGGACTCTGGCTCAAGCTCTGCACATGGCGCATCCTCCTCTCCAGGCAGAGACTCGGAGGGGTGGGGGGCGGGGGCACAGTCGCAGGGGCTGGGGAGACTGAAGCGGGGAAGGTGAAGAGCAGCCGGAGGATTTTCCCAGTCCTGAGGAACAGACCTCTGAGAGGAGGGTCTGTGGTCGCTCATGCCTGTCGTGGAGGCTCGGGGCCGTGGGACCCTGGGACATCAGGGCTGGGGAGATGAACCAGGACACCCACCCATTTTAGAGAGGGAGCGACTGAGGACAGAGAATTGACTCTCATTGCTTCTGTGCCTGTTGTGTGCAAAGCGCTCTCGTCTGAATGGGCTCCTTTAATCCTCAAGATAGCCCAGTGAGGCTGGCACTCTCGTTAGCTTCATTTTACAGGTCAGAGAAGTGAGGCTCAGCCTATCTCCACCTGCCCAACCAAGGTCAATGTTGTAGACTTTGGTGGTTTTGCCTTCAGGGAACCATATCCCCCCTGTGCTCATCCTGCTCTGGGAATGGGAGCTGCCGTGGTTTATAGACCCCTACTCCTGGGCAGCTCTGACTGGCTTAGTGATGGACTTCAGATTCACACCAGGCCAGCTGGGGTCCTGGCTGGAGTTTTGAACTTGGGCCCAGGTGAGTTTTAGAAAGGAGACTGGCCAGGGTGTTAGGGGCAGGGAGGGGCAGCCCTGTGGCTTCAGCATGACCTTGGCTTGCTGGCAGTCTCCTCTCAGGCCTCTCCTCCCTTCCTCTTCATCCGCTGCTTGTCTAGGGTCCATCTTCATCCAGGTGGCTCACAAGTGTCCTGGGGATAGAAGCCGGGCAGGATGGTGCCATGTCCATTGGGTGACCTAGGGTGCTGCAGAGGCAAAACTCAGGGCACCAACAGCCTCCCTCCTGCTGGACAATTGCTGGATAAATGGCTGAGGGCCATCACTGAGTGACTGTCATGTCCTCAGCCTCACCCTGTCCAAGGCCAGAGTCCTTGTCGCTCATCCACTGTGCCCAGAACAGTGTCTGGCATACAGAAAGCAGTCACTGTCCATTTGTGAAAAGAATGAATGGATGGGTGAATGTGTCTCAGACCTTGCTGGGCTCAGAGCTCATTCTCCAGTGTCAGGGCTGGGCAGGCAGTCCTCCCTGCTGACTTGTCCTCTCTGGTCCCTTTCGCCACCTTCTTCCAGTCTTTGGAGTCTTTTATCCAATCCAGGGGGTGGGTGCAGACGGCTCTCTCCACATGAGCTACATCTGAGTTTTTTGGTCTGAACTTAGAACCTGAGTATCTTTTAAATATAAAAAAGGCCAAGAGCACACACCTGTTTCTCTGTGACCCCAGTGCCGCAGCATCTGGTGGATCAGGCTATGCACGGCAGTCCTGAATCCGGTAAAGCAGCAGCTTGAGCTGAGGCGGGGCTGGCGGGTGGGGCTGGGGTGGGGAAGGAAGCAGGGGGAATGGCGAAAGGCGCAAGAGCCCTGGAGGACAAGTGAAGACTTTCGGTGAGAGTGGGCGGGAGAAAGGGCGGCCTATTGATTAATCATTCAAAATATCATCAGACCCCATGTCAGCTGTTAAGCCGGAACTTGAACTCAGGCCTCCTGAAAACTAGGCCCCGACAGTTGCTTGTCCAAGTTCCTCGGAGAGGATTCTTAGCCTGACCATTTGCTCCTGACATTTGAGGTGTCAGGGCTTCCTGAGTGTGGCCCAAGGCGTCCTGCTCTGTCCCCTGGGCCCCTACCCTTTCCTAGACCCAGTGGGGGCCCCAGGTGAGGTTTGGCCGTGACCCATCCTCCTGGCCTGAACCTTCTTCTCAGTGGTTTTTAATTCAGGAGGGGGCCCTGGGTCTCTGGAGAGAAAAGAAAGGGCCAGGCCAGAGGCCCTGATGATCCTTTGAGCCTGACCCCAGATTCCACTGCGGTTGAATGGAGGTGTCTGTGTTTCTGGCTCTGGTTCCTCAGTTTGGCAGCTGCTGCCAGCACTTGGCACAGACAAGGCAGGAGCACGGCACTCAGCTGGGGGCCCCAGGACTGAGTGCCGTCGGCCAGCCGGGGCAGCCCTTCCCAGCCCTGGCAGCGAAGGGTTAACAGGCTGGGGAAGGAGGGAGCAGCAGTCATTTGGCTAAGGAGCCTTGTTAATTGATTCCCTCATTCCCATTTGTTCCTGCTAAAGAGAGACAGATGAGAGGGAGCCCGCCAGGCCTGGCTTGGCACCCGGCAGCTTGGCTGGGCACAGCTGTGCTCCTGGCGTGGGTTTCTCTGTGGGGGAGGGGCCGGTCACAGGGGAGGTGAGGAGGTGGGGCGCCTCGCGGCCAGCCCAGTGCCCCTCTGCTCGCCCTTGGCACAGACAGAGAGACCAGCTCGGAGCGCTCCGAATGCTCGCAGGAGGACAGGTCTCTGCTTTCACCTGTGACACTCCTTTGATCTTCTGGCCAGCCCTGTCACCACCCATGGCAGCAGAGGCAGCTCCCTCACCGCAGGGCCCCGTCAGCACGAGGTGCAGGCAGGGCATCTGCCTGGAAGAAGGTCAGCCCTGGCCTGGCCTTCATGAGGCCGGCTGAAGTCCGTGTCGCCAAGCTGGCATCCTTGTCACGGTCACAGGCTCTGTCTGAATCCCTTGCTCCTGTCCTTTCAATTCATCTCTTTATTTGCTCCCGCCCCACCCTCCTCTCAGTCAAGTCCTCTGGTGCCTGTTCTATTGGGCCTTGTGGACTGTGCCAGATAAGGGCCCTTCCACTGAGAGCATCGAGTTTGCATGTCCCAGTGCAGCCAAGTGTGGAGACCCCCCCAAGTTCAAATCCTGCTTCTGCCATGCTTACTAGCAGCATCACTGGGGCAGGACATTTTTACCCCTTTGAGTGTCAGTTTTCTCACGTGTGAAGTAGCCGTGATACCGGTGCCTATCTGGTATTATACCAGTGGTATACTGCAAAGGAAGGAAAGTGAAAGTTGCTCAGTCGTGTCCGGCTCTTTGTCACCCCATGGACTGAACAGCTCTTAGAATTCTTCAGGCCAGAATACTAGAGTGGGCAGCCTTTTGCGTCTCCAGACCTTCCCAACCCAGGGATCGAACCCAGATCTCCCACGTTGCAGGCAGATTCTTTACCAGCTGAGTCACAGGGGAAGCCTGATACTGCAAGACCAGCCACATTTCTCCACCCCTTTCTGAGCCCGCCCGATGCAATCTCACCCTGAAGCTTCTCCCCACCGGCTTGAATCTGGGATGTCCCTGTGACCTGCTCTGGCCAACTGAATGTGGTAGAAGCGCCAGTGCCCATTCAGAACCCAAGCCTCAAGAGGTCTTGCCCACTTTCATATGTTCTCTTGGAACCCTGCCCAGCTGCTCTGTGAAAAAGCTCTGGCTACTCTGCGGGATGAAAAAAGGCACATGGCTCAATCATCCCCATCAGCCAGATGACAGCCAGGCAACTCCCAGAAGTGGAGCCACTTAACTAGCAGCTGACTGCAGATGCATGAGAAGGCCCAGCCAAGACCAGAAGAGACGAGCCAATGTCCCAACCATAAAATCATGAGCTTGGTAAGGGGTTAGGGTTTCAAGCTGAGTGTGGGGACAGTTTATTATGCAGCAGAAGCTAACTGAGATGCTGTCTCAAGTCATCGCTGATAATGCTCAAGAATGAGATAATAGAGGTAAAGTACCTAGCCCGGTGCCTGGCGCTTAGCAGGTGAATCAGAGGGTAAAGTTGCTATTACAATTGCCAGGGGTGGTGTCAATGCCAGAAATGAAAGCCTCCCGTATTGCAACTGTCCTCTAGGAGGCACTCAAAAGTTAATGGAAGGACTTCCCTGGTAATCTGCCTGCCAGTGCAGGAGACAGGGGTTCAATTCCTGGTCAGGGAAGATTCCATATGCCTCAAGGCAACTAAGCCTGTGGGCCACAGCTACTGAAGCCAGTGCGCTCTAGAGTCCTTGCTCTGCAATGAGAGGCGCCTGCACACCACAGCTAGAGAGGAGCCCACGCTCGTCTCAACTAGAGAAAGCTCACCCACAGCAACAAATAAATATTTTAGAAAGTTACCGGAAAGCTCTCAGACTTACCCACTTCACACACCGCCTCTGTAGCAGTGATGAAAGCATTAGAAGATATTATTGGGCACATACTATGAGCAGGCTCTGTAGCAGGTATTTCCCTTGCATTATATCATCAGAGGCATTCTCCTTTATACATTATCTAATTTTACACTTTCACCATTTTCTTTATTTTAATTTGTGCTCATTCACCATTTAAAATCAGAGCAAACCGAGGCTCAGAGATGTGAAATCTAACTTATCCAAGACTGCATGACTAGTGAGGGGCTCGAGAGCCTCCCACTCATAGAAGGCTATTGACTACCTTCCACTTTTGTCTGCTTTGCCAATTCAGCTTCCATCTGCAAGCTCTTCGACTGGCAATGCCAGTCTCTGGGGGGAGATAAGGGTTTACCAGATATTACAGTCGTGCATCATTAGAACCCCGCTCAACCAGTTCAAGTCTGGACACTGCTCCTCTGGCTTCTCACACACACAGACAAACTCCATCAGGACAATGATTTTTATCTTCTGCTCTCAGTAGATAGCTTTGAGGGCCATGGGGATTTCTCTGGCTGTCCTTCCTGGAACTCCAAGTAACAACTGCTCAGTTCTCCAAAATTTGCAAATTTTTCCTTGTTCTCATGGTTCCCTTTCATCTCTCTGGCTGGGAATTCTGCTGACCCATATCATGTGAAAGAGCATTGTCTAATCGTCTCTGTCTCTTGGGCATCATAGCCCTTCCTTAGTGTGAGCTGTGGACATAGTGTGAGCTGTCATATTCTTATAGAAACCCCACCCCTGGCATAGCTGATTGGCCCAACTATGGCATATAATTCAACCCTAGCCAATTAAAATTCTCTAAGTTTTTCAACTGGAAATGAGAGTCATTGGAAGTTACAGAATGTAAAAGCTGAGAGGATGCTTTTATAAATTTTTTCACATTGCATTTTTCCTGTTTTAAACTAATTTTACTACTTTTGTATGTGAAGAAGAGTGAAAGTTTTTACTAAATGTGCTTTTGGAGTAGTCAACAAACTATTCTATTTGTGTAGAGTTTCATTCACAAACTTCATCGTCATGTTTCTTAATATTTTTAGACCAAAGGTGGTCTATTGAAGGAAAAACAATTTTGAAAAAAGTTGATTCCTCTTTGTTAAAAATCCTGAGGATTTAATGCTTCCTGCCTTGGGGAAGAAGTTGGTTTGTGGTTGGAATGGAAGAGCTGGGATGTGGGAAGAGGCAGAGAGGAGAACAGGCCCAGCTGCTCTCTGGTCCATTCCCATGGGTTGATTCCTTGCATTCTGCAAGCTACTAAATCCTCCTTTGTGCCTATGAAATTCAGAGTTATGTTTCTGTCACTTTCAAAACAGAGTTCTCACCGAGGACCGTGGCCATGTAGCCTCTCCAAACCCTTCTTCCGGAAAGGCTGGAGCACTGCCTGGGGACAGTGGAGAGGAACGGCCCATCCTGAAGGTTTCTCTGTTAGGAGTGCGGTTTCCACCCAGGAGAGAGGACTTTAGCCCCTTGGACTTGTCTCATGAACATAAGCCCTGTCTTTACAGATGATCTACAAACTAATCAGTTCTCCTGATTTTAGAAATTGATACCACTAACCACCCACTTTGGACACCTGATGGGAAGAGGCAACTCATTGGAAAAGATGCTGGGAAAGATTGAAGGCAGGAGGAGAAGGGGGTGACAGAGGATGAGATGGTTAAATGGCATCATTGACTCAATGGACATGAGTGTGAGCAAACTCCAGAAGATAGTGAAGGACAAGGGAGGCCGAGTGTGCTGCCCATGGGGTCACAAAGAATCGGATACAGCTTAGCCACTGAACAACAGCAAACAACCCATAAACTCAAACCAGAGGCCCACATGTTATCTTTCTTTCTCTCCTTTCCCTTACCTCTCTTATATGGACCAGAAACAAGTCCTGAGTTTCTATCTCCAAGAATTTTCTTGAAGATGGCTATTTCTCTCCTTCTCTGTTACTACCTGTGGGTTCACAGCATCTTCCTCTGTGCTCTGGACATCTGCAATGGGCTTCTTCCTGAGTTGGCTGCAGAAGGCCCATTCTCCACTCGGCAGCGAGAGCTTTTGTAGCATGTACCTGGAAATCAAATCATGGTGCTTCTTTCTCAAAGTTCCTTGACTTTCCACTGCTCACTGCATTTGGGATAAAATCACCATTCACACTTAACCTGTCTGCCCTCCTGTGCTTCAACCACATCTCAGGATTCTTCTTCTGCTGTCCTTGGCCTGGAACTCTCTCTCTTTCATCTGAGAGTTCAGCCCTTGCTCATCACTTAGGTCTTAGCTGAGATGTCGTCTTTTCAGAAAATCCATTCTGATCATCCTTCCTAAAATAAGCCCTTGGCCCAGCTGCTCTGCAGCCCAGTTCCTTGTCTGTGTTCTTCAGAGCCTCATCACAACCGGAGGTATTTTGCTGGTCTGCGTATTTGTTTTGGGTCTGTTTTCCCACGAGAACATAAGCTCAGTGAGGGCAGGAAATGAGTCTGCCTCATTTACTCTTGTGTCCCTAGGACCGAACTCTGTGCTTGGCACATAAATGGAGTTGACAGATATTAAATGGCTAAGTGAAGAGTTGAATGCAGTGGGGGAGGCACTATTATCCCCATTGTACAGAATAGAAAGTTGGTGCTGGAATGGAACCAGCATATAGCCCAGGAGGGACTGGAGCCCAGGTCTGCATGAGAACTGAGCCTTCAAGCTCTCCCAAACATCTGTTTGTGTCAGGTTTGAATTTACAAAGCAAGCCCCTGCTCATTATTTTATTTGATCTTTATCATCCAATCTATTCTCCCAGTTTTGTAAATGAGGCAATAGGGGCTTGGAGAGGACTCATGGCTGGTTCAAGGGCCAGCCTCACCTTCAGTGGGGACCTTTAGGGTTTCATGAGCTTCTGAAGCCCCTAAACTTGTCACAGTTGGAGAGATTCAGCCTGAGCTGTCCCTGCCCACAGGGCACCACATCCCTCTGCCTCTGTGCAGGCCACCCGCCTGGGTCTGTCACATCAAGTTCAAGTGATTCATGTGGCAGCAGCTCCTGGTCTGCCTGTCGGCACGTCAGCTAGTCCTGGTTACCATGACAACAGGGTACGAGGCACCAGGGCATCAGTGGGCTGTGGCTCTTGGAGGGAGTGCCATAGCAAGGGAGGGGGCTTTTGCATCCTCCTCCTGTGGGAAACTTGGCAAGGGCTGGAGCCTCCGGGGGCTGAGTGGCCCCTCCCTACCTCCATGCCTTGGCATTTCCTTCCTGCCATCTGTGCTGGAGCTGGGGGAGGGGCTAGAATGCCATATCTGGTGGGAGGGGTCTGGGAGCAGATGGGTGGGAGGAACCGCCCTTCCCATCTGAGCTGTGCCCCTACCACCCCTAACACTAAAGACTCTCTTCCAGGGTCCCTCCTTAACCCCTCAGACTCCCACCTCTGCCTCACCACTCTGCGGCCTTTCTTTCCTGGACACAAATGGGAAGTTCAAGACCCATTTCTGCCAGAAAATTAGTCTCTGGGTTTGGAATGGAACCCTGGTGTCCTGACTGCAAGGGAGGGGTCCTAAGGGGACTAACCTGCTTTGTGCCAGTGCCTGACTAGGACCTCCTCTCCCTTACCCTTCCTGGCAACCCTCTGGGTTCAGTATTATCATAACCATTTTACAGGGGGGAAACTGAGTTGCAGAAAGATGAGGCAACTTGCCTCTAATCAGCCAGCTGGAAAGTAGGAACACCAGGATTCAAACTTCCAACTTTGCTCTTGTAGGAACCACTGCTGCTGTCAAGAGGGGAAAGGATTCTTTCCTGCCCCAGCTGCTCCATCAGTCAGCTCATCCCTCCTGGACAGAGGATGGCCAAGGGTTGAGCTGGTGGAAGAAGCATTGGCCTATGAGTCTGCACCCAGGTTTGAGGCCTGGCTTTGCAGCCAGCCTGCTTGGGGCCACAGTCTCCACCTGAGTATTGCAGGATGGCTGGAGCGAATGTGCTTCTCAACAGTAGACATGAGGCTGTAGAGTCCTGCCACAGAGAGAGGGTTGGGGCCTGGGGTAGTGACAAGGACAGGGGTGAGGCCAAAGAAGGAGTCAGAGCCAGCTGGAGAAGCAGGCGCTTGCTTTCATAATAGGCTGTCCGAATGGGACTCGACGTACTTGGAGGGCTTGGAAAGTAACAGTGCCCAGAACTCCCACATTTTAAATGGGGATGTAGATCTCTTCAAGCCTTGCAAGGTTGGTGCCCCCAAGTTGGTTCTGTGACCCTCAGTACTCACTTCCAGGCTACATAAAGGGAAGTGAGAGTGAGGAGGGTGAGGCAGGGGGAGATGGGCAGTGGGGAGTGTGCGCTGCTGCCCTCACTTTGATTGGGTGAGCAGTGGGAGCTTCAGGGGAAACATTTGGAAAAGGTGACATGTATCCCCAAGCTTTGGGTCAGGCCAAGGCCTGACTCTGGCTTGAAAAGAGTCTAGAAGGGGGTGGTGACTCGAAGCTGTCTAGGATGGTGGGGGAGAGTCTGGCAAGCCCAGGCTCTTCTGTGGGTCGGAGTGGCCACAGCAAGGCACACTGCAGGAAGGGCCTGCCTGTCAAGGCCAGGTGACCTCTTGGAGGCTGAGTGGAATGAGCCCCAGAAGCAGGGGCGTCGTTGCACATGTCAAGGAATTACTAGCTGAAGGATCCCAGTGAGCGGGACTCCAAAGTCCCACCAAAAATGCTCCACGGAGAAGATCTGGTAGCCCCAATATCCTGGAGGACCAGGCCTTCCATCCCTTTTGAATGCTTCTTGGCCTGGGTTGGGCCTGAGCTAGAGAGGGAAAGAGCAAATCTTTAGATTGAATGAGAAATTGAAGTTTTGATGCTAGATTAGATTGGAAATTTTAACTCATAAAAATGAGACTGATAGTGCCTGGGAGTGTCCAGAAAAATTATGGGATATGCTCAGATATGGTCCAAGAGGAGGGAAACAACAAAGCAAGCTCTAAAAAGAACCTCAGCAATGTGGAGAATCAATTATCCTCTGCTTTAGGCCCTGCCAGGCCCAGCCATTCCAGGCAACGGGTCCCCTTGATTGGCGTCCTGAGGCAGGAATAGGGGGTAGTGGTCTAACTTCAATCCAGGCCTGTCTTCTTCTCTCCTCCCACTCAGATCACTCTTCTCTCCTGGGACAGCCTCCCACCCACTGCCCACTTACAGACCTCCTGCTTCCTCCTGATTCCTGTTAGCCTAGCCCCAGAAGCTAGAACCCACAGTTCCTCTTCTGCTGGCTCTCAAACTTTCCCTTGTCTGTTTCCTCCCCTTGCCCACTCTAGAGCTGATTCTGGCTTCTTGAAACTGAGCTGAGGAGGGGCTGGATCTGGTACATTCAAATGGACCCGTACATCCACTGATCTGGTATCCCCTAATATAGATAGGAAAACTGAGGTCCAGGAAAGCAAGGGGACTTGCCTGAGGTCACATGGCAACCCCAGCAAGGCCAGATTGGAATCTAGGCCATCAGCACCCTAATGGAGCATCTGGGTCTCCCAGGGAGAGAGAATCAGGCCAGGCCAGGCCCCTGGCAGGTCCCACTCGCCACCCTTCCCTGGCTTCCAAAAGTATACCCAGGGGAGTCAGAGAGAATGAAGGGCTAGAACGATTTCTTCCCAGGGGAGCTCAAGCCCAGTTCCGATTGGCAGAGATGTCAACACCTGGCAGCTACCCTCCCTGCCACACCCAGCCCTTCAGTGAGCCACTGAGACCCTCAGGGAGCTAGTGGCCACAGCCCCTTCTGCCAAGGGCATCCGCAGGGGCTACTGCCGTAGACTGCAGCAGGTGGGGTTGAAAAAGCACCGGTTCTGGAGTTAAACCTAAGTTCATGGCCTGTCTCTACTAATTAGTAGTTCATCTTTGGACAAGTCACGTGTCCCTTCCGAGCCTCATTCTCTCCTATGTACAATGAGAATAAGGCACCGGGATTCAGTGTGAGGATAATTTGCTACTGCACCCAAGGCACGTATCCCAGTGTCTGGCCTGCCAGGCTGCTGCCATCCCCCGCCGAGAGCTCTGTCACCTCAGACTTTCCCCTCAAACAACATGGTCCAGGCCAGGGCGGTGACCCCATCTATTGCCCCCGCTCACCCTGCAGGAGCCCCAGAGTCACCCCATCTACTTTTATACTTTTTTTCCTCCCTCCAGCCCAGCATTTCAACCCTTTTTATCCCCCTCCCCCTTTTTTTAGAAATGAATAATTAGAGGGATTTAATGTTCTGCTGCTGAAATCTTCATTTTCTTGGGGTAATTTCCACTATTTCATCAAGGAATAATTAATTGCATTGTCTTTAATCAATTGTTTTACAAATCCAGCAGCAGGAGGAATTCTCCCACCATCTCCGCAGCTGTTCTCCCCTCCTGGGTGAGGTGCCAGCTCCGGCCGAGAGAGAGCTTGGCTGCCAGAACGAAGCTGGGGGGTGACTGTAGGGGAGGGGCCCAGAGCTTCCGCAGCCCCCGCCCTGGGATAGAGGGCAGAAAGTGCAGGCAATTAGGAATCTGTCCTGCAGTGTGGGAGCACCCACCTGCTGCGCAGGGCAGAGGGAGAGACTGTGCTCACCAGGGAGCTCCGGGCTCCCTTGCCTAGACAGCTGGGAAGGGTTGGTCCCTCCTAGCAGATGTGGAGGCTGAGAAGAGGTGGGGAAAGACTCATGTCTGGCAGGCTCTGGGCCTCAAGAGAGGGAAGATGAAATCTCTGTTGGAGTTGGATCCTGGTGGTGGCCCTTTCCAAGCGGTGCTGTGCTAAAGAATCCACCTGCAAATGCGGAGTTGGAGATGCGAGTTGGATCCCTGGGTTGGGAAGATCCGCTGGAGGAGGAAGTGGCAACCCACTCCAGTATTCTTGCTTGGAACATTTAATGGACAGAGAAGCCTGCTGGGCTACATACAGTCCCTGGGGTAACAAAGAATCAGACATGATTGAGCGACTACGCACAGCACAGCACATACATATGTTCCCTCCCTCCAGAGCCTCCCTCCCATTTTCCACCCCTCTAGATGGTCACAGAGCAGCAGGTAGAGCTCCTTGTGTTATACAGCAACTTTCATTTTGCATATCAGTTCAGTTGTTCAGTCGTGTCAGACTCTTTGTGACCCCATAAACTGCAGCATCCAGGGTTCCCTGTCCTTCACCGTCTCCCAGAGTTTGCTCAAACTCACATCCATCAAGTCAGTGATGCCATCCAACCATCTCATCCTTTGTCATCCCCTTCTCTTCCTGCCTTCAATCTTTCCCAGCATCAGGGTCTTTTCCAGTGTGTTGGTTCTTCACATCAGGTGCCCAAAGTATTGGAGCTTCAGCTTCATCATTAGTCCTTCCACTGAATATTCAGGATTGATTTCCTATAGGATTGACTGATTGGATCTCCTTGTGGTCCAAGGGACTCTCAAGAGTCTTCTCCAACATCACAGTTCAAAAGCATCAATTCTTCGGCTCTCAACTTTCTTTATAGTCTAACACTCACATCCATACATGACCACTGGAAAAACAATAGCTTTGACTAGATGGACCTTTGTCTGCAAAGTAATGTCTCTGCTTTAGGTTGGTTATAGTTTTTCTTCCAAGGAGCAAGCGTCTTTTAATTTCATGGCTGCAGTCATCATCTGCATTGATTTTGGAGCCCAAGAAAATAAAGTCTGTCACTGTTTCTATTGTTTCTCCATCTATTTGCCATGAAGTGATGGGACTGTATGCCATGATCTTAGTGTTCTGAATGTTGAGTTTTAAGCCAACTTTTTCCTTCTCCTCTTTCACTTTCATCAAGAGGCTCTTTAGTTCTTCCTTGATTTCTGCCCTAAGGGTGGTGTCATCGGCCTATATGAGGTTATTGATATCTCTCCCAGCAATCTTGATTCCAGTTTGTGCTTCATCCAGCCTGGCATTTCACATGATGTACTCTGCATGTAAGTTAAATAAGCAGGGTGAACGTACTTCTTTCCCAATTTGGAACCATTATTCCATGTCCAGTTCTAACTGTTGCTTCTTGACCTGCATACAGATTTCTCAGAAGGCAGGCCAGGTGGTTTGGTATTCTCATCTCTGGAAGAATTTTCCACAGTTTGTTGTGATCCACATAAACAAAGGCTTTGGAGTAGTCAATAAAGCAGAAGTAGATGTTTTTCTGGAATTCTCTTGCTTTTTCTATGATCCAACAGATGTTGGCAATTTGATCTCTGGTTTCTGTGCATTTTCTAAATACAGCTTGAACATTTGGAAGTTCATAATTCACGTACTGTTGAAGCCTGTCTTGGAGAATTTTGAGCATTACTTTGCTAGCGTGTGAGATGACTGCAATTGTGTGGTGGTTTGAACATTCTTTGGCATTGCCCTTCTTAGGGATTGGAATGAAAACTGACCTTTTCCAGTCCTGTGGCCACTGCTGAGTTTTTCAAATATGTTGGCATATTGAGTGCAGCAGTTTCACAGCATCATCTTTTAGGATTTGAAATAGCTCAGCTCAAATTCCATCACCTCTAGCTTTGTTCGAAGTGATGCTTCCTAAGGCCCACTTGACTTCGCACTGTAGCACGTCTCGTTCTAAGTGAGTGATCACATGATGATCTAAGTGAGTGATCACATGATGATCACATGGTTATCAGGATCATTAAAATCTTTTTTTGTATGGTTCTTCTGTGTATTCTTGCCACCTCTTCTTAATATCTTCTGCTTCTGTTAGGTCTGTACCATTCCTGTCCTTTATTTGCCCATCTTTGCATGAAATGTTCCCTTGGTATCTCTAATTTTCTTGAAGAGATCTCTAGTCTTTCCCATTCTATTGTTTTCCTCTATTTCTTTGCATTGATCACTGAGGAAGAGTTTCTTATTTCTCCTTGCTATTCTTTAGAACTCTGCACTGAGATGGGCATATCTTTCCTTTTCTCCTTTGCCTTTAGCTTCTCTTCTTTCCTCAGCTATTTGTAAGGTCTCCTCAGACAACCATTTTGCCTTTTTGCATTTCTTTTTCTTGGAGGTGGTCTTGATCACCACCTCCTGTGCAATGTCACGAACCTCTGTCCATAGTTCTTCAGGCACTCTGTCAGATCTAATCCCTTGAATCTGTCACTTCTACTGTATAATCTTAAGGGATTTGATTTAGATCATACCCAAATGGTCTAGTGGTTTTCCCTACTTTCTTCAGTTTAAGTGTGAATTTGGCAATCAGGAGTTCATGATCAGAGCCACAGTCATTTTACCTATGCTGCTGCTGCTAAGTTGCTTCAGCCTTGTCCAACTCTGTGCAACCCTATAGAAGGCAGCCAACCAGGCTCCCCCATCCCTGGGACTCTCCAGGAAAGAATACCGGAGTGGGTTGCCATTTCCTTCTCCAATGCATGCATGCATGCTAAGTCGCTTCAGTTGTGCCCGACTCTGTGCGACCCCATGGACAGCAGCCCACCAGGCTCCTCTGTCCACAGGATTCTCCAGGCAAGAATACTGGAGTGGGTTGCCACTTCCTTCCCCAAGATAAAGATTGCTGCTGCTGCTGCTGCTGCTAAGTTGCTTCAGTAGTGTCCGACTCTGTGCGACCCCATTGACGGCAGTCCACCAGTCTCCCCCATCCTTGGGATTCTCCAGGCAAGAACGCTTTTTACCTGTGGTAATGTACATATTTCAATGCTACTCTCTCAGTTCTCTTCTACCCTGCCATTGTCCATAAGTCTGCTCTCTTGGTCTGAGTCTCTGTTCCTGTCATTGGCCCTGTTTTAAGCATTTTACCATCACAATCACCTGGGAGGTAGGTCTTTATTAACCTCAACTATTACGTAGAGGAAGCTGAGCTTCAGAGAGATCAAGTAACAAGCCCAAGGCCTTGTGCTAGCAGGGGATGGAGCTAGGCTTGGGCTGCAGGCACTCTGACACCAGGGACTGTTTGTCTTTTATCTGCTAAAAGTACTGCTCATCTGCAGCCCCCTTAACGACATCTGTCTCACTCAGGAAAGACCAAGCCCTGGCTAACACAGTGGCGATATGGTCTGCTTCCTTCTCTGAATGCCTCTCTCTTTCCAGCACTGCCCCTGGCTCGTTGCCCCAGCCCCCTGGGCTCCTTGCTCTCCACCTGCCCCAGGACATTAGCTCCTCCCTTGTGTTCCTGTGCTCTTCCTCTGGGATTGCTCCAGATTTTGTTTACATATTTGTTTGAACGTGACCTCCTCGGGAGGCCTTTCCCAGACTCCCTCATCCCCAACCACATATCTCTTTACACTATTTTTTTTCTTCATGGTGCTTAGCCAAGACACTATCCATAATGGGCATTAGTGCTTTCTACCAAATACACTGCACACATACATCTTCTGGGTACAGAGGAGGACTGCATTCTCCCACCTCTTGCAGAAGATGAACATAACCATGTTACTAGTTGGTGGGAAGTGAAATGGGAGAGCTGTGTCCTGTGTACTTTCAGGGCTAGGTTCGGCGCTTTTGGACTTCGGTGCCATTTGCCATGTGCCCTTTTGTGGAAGCTCGGGATGGAGCCTCCTTCAGCCTGGGTCCCCAGATGGGAACAGCTTGAAATGGGCTTACAGGGATTTTCTCCAAGAACATACAGTGTGAGTGAGAAATGACTCTTAGTGGCTTTAAGAATCACTGATGGCAGCAATAACTGTGCCCATTCTGACTGAGATCCTGCTTAGCACATTATTATTCATTTATGTGTCTCCTGCCCCAGAAAGTCAGCTCCGTGGGACTTGGGCTTTGTCATGTTCGTGGCCACAGCCCCAGGTCCTGGAACAGCTGGCATGCAGTAGGGAATCAGTAAGTGTTTGTGCAATGAGTGAATGAAGGCCGTGTTCCCTTGGGCAGCACTTTAGAACTAAGTTGTTTTTTTTAAACATTATTTTTGTTAATCCCACTACAACTCCATGATGTAGGGATTATTCCAATTTCAGGGCTTCAGATGTTAAAGAATCTGCCTGCACTGTGGGAGATGTGGGTATGATCCCTGGAGAAGGGAATTTCTACTCCCTCTAGTTTTCTTGCCTGGAGAATTCCATGGACAGAGCCTGGCGGGCTATGGTCCATGGGGTGGCATAGAGTTGGACATGACTAAACAAGTAAAACTTTCACACACATGCCCATTTCACAGATTCTGAAACTGACACCTAGATTGACTAGTTGAGTTGCCCCTTGACATGTATACAGTTAGTAGAGGAAGCTGGACTGGAATCCTCATCTCTTAGTTCATTGCTCCCTGTTCCACCCTCATCTGTTTGCTTGCTGGATAAGATGAACAGAGCGCTTCCCACCTATCCAGTCCCCCTCTCCCCATCCCACCCCAGAGGCCCTGCTTCCTTTTGCCCTTGCACCATGCACCTTGTCTCTGATGAGGGAGTGTGGGAAGGGAGCTTACGGAGCTCAGAGTCTGGGAGCCGCCTCTTTGCCCTCCCCTGTGGAGTCATCTGCCTGGGCGTGAATTGCCTGCAGGATCTCTTGGTTTTGCTGACACTTGAACCACCCCAACCCTTCAGTCTCTCCTCACAACAACTGTCATATCTGGGGCAGAGCAGAGGCAGGAGGGCCACACAGTCCCATCGCCCCGCCACCCTCCCCCGAGGAGCAGTGCTCCTAGGTCTCAGGCCAGGGCTGTAACTCTTCCTTTCCATGTGATTCCATCAAGTTTGGTTACCTGATCCTCCTGCCTCCAGTGGACCAGAAGTAACAAACGAGAGGGGTGAAGTGGGGGACAGGTACACTGGCCTAGTGCTGAAATGGGATGATTAGAAAACATACAGAAACCTTACAGGACATTGACTAAAGGGGCCATTTAGTGCCGTGGCAAGGCAAGGGCTTGAAAACCTTCAGTAAAGCAAGGAGGTCACCATCTCGCAGCCCGGATATTCATTAATGTTCGTCATGCAAGGTGCTTGGGCAAGTCACTTGATCTCTCCAGACCTGAGGTTCCTCCTCTACTGGATGGCCTCCAAGGCTCCTTAGGGTACAGAGGAGGACTGCATTCTCCCACCTCTTGCAGAAGATGAACATAACCATGTTACTAGTTGGTGGGAAGTGAAATGGGAGAGCTGTGTCCTGTGTACTTTCAGGGCTAGGTTCGGCGCTTTTGGACTTCGGTGCCATTTGCCATGTGCCCTTTTGTGGAAGCTCGGGATGGAGCCTCCTTCAGCCTGGGTCCCCAGATGGGAACAGCTTGAAATGGGCTTACAGGGATTTTCTCCAAGAACATACAGTGTGAGTGAGAAATGACTCTTAGTGGCTTTAAGAATCACTGATGGCAGCAATAACTGTGCCCATTCTGACTGAGATCCTGCTTAGCACATTATTATTCATTTATGTGTCTCCTGCCCCAGAAAGTCAGCTCCGTGGGACTTGGGCTTTGTCATGTTCGTGGCCACAGCCCCAGGTCCTGGAACAGCTGGCATGCAGTAGGGAATCAGTAAGTGTTTGTGCAATGAGTGAATGAAGGCCGTGTTCCCTTGGGCAGCACTTTAGAACTAAGTTGTTTTTTTTAAACATTATTTTTGTTAATCCCACTACAACTCCATGATGTAGGGATTATTCCAATTTCAGGGCTTCAGATGTTAAAGAATCTGCCTGCACTGTGGGAGATGTGGGTATGATCCCTGGAGAAGGGAATTTCTACTCCCTCTAGTTTTCTTGCCTGGAGAATTCCATGGACAGAGCCTGGCGGGCTATGGTCCATGGGGTGGCATAGAGTTGGACATGACTAAACAAGTAAAACTTTCACACACATGCCCATTTCACAGATTCTGAAACTGACACCTAGATTGACTAGTTGAGTTGCCCCTTGACATGTATACAGTTAGTAGAGGAAGCTGGACTGGAATCCTCATCTCTTAGTTCATTGCTCCCTGTTCCACCCTCATCTGTTTGCTTGCTGGATAAGATGAACAGAGCGCTTCCCACCTATCCAGTCCCCCTCTCCCCATCCCACCCCAGAGGCCCTGCTTCCTTTTGCCTCTTGCACCATGCACCTTGTCTCTGATGAGGGAGTGTGGGAAGGGAGCTTACGGAGCTCAGAGTCTGGGAGCCGCCTCTTTGCCCTCCCCTGTGGAGTCATCTGCCTGGGCGTGAATTGCCTGCAGGATCTCTTGGTTTTGCTGACACTTGAACCACCCCAACCCTTCAGTCTCTCCTCACAACAACTGTCATATCTGGGGCAGAGCAGAGGCAGGAGGGCCACACAGTCCCATCGCCCCGCCACCCTCCCCCGAGGAGCAGTGCTCCTAGGTCTCAGGCCAGGGCTGTAACTCTTCCTTTCCATGTGATTCCATCAAGTTTGGTTACCTGATCCTCCTGCCTCCAGTGGACCAGAAGTAACAAACGAGAGGGGTGAAGTGGGGGACAGGTACACTGGCCTAGTGCTGAAATGGGATGATTAGAAAACATACAGAAACCTTACAGGACATTGACTAAAGGGGCCATTTAGTGCCGTGGCAAGGCAAGGGCTTGAAAACCTTCAGTAAAGCAAGGAGGTCACCATCTCGCAGCCCGGATATTCATTAATGTTCGTCATGCAAGGTGCTTGGGCAAGTCACTTGATCTCTCCAGACCTGAGGTTCCTCCTCTACTGGATGGCCTCCAAGGCTCCTTTTGAAAAACCCTGGGTCTGTATTGACACAAACCATACACTGGAGCAAGGTTCAGTCATGTCCCATAAACTAGTTTAAAAAGGTAAGAGAGTCTGTAATACCTTTTAGAGGTATTCCCATCCAAAGTGGGTTTTAAATGAGTTAACCTTAAAGTTAAATCTAAAGGTCTTCCATTTTAAGAAATTTATGGATTCTGTATGCTGGGACTGAGCAAGGTACTAGGAATATAGAGATGAAAAAGACACATCTTGCTTTTGAGGTTGTTACTTTGTGGGTGAATAGACACATAAACAGTTTGTTGAAGTCCAGTAAGATGCAGTGAGAGACCAGCTCCTCAGGAGAATCAGACAGCTAGGGCTTGACAGATTAGTAGGAATTTTCCAGGTAAAGAAGAGGAGGGGAATCCAGGTGGAGAGAACTGTGTGAGCAAAGGTGTGGAAGCATGAAACTCTTGTTTTCCAAGAATTGCAGGTGGCTCAGTATCAATGGAACATTGAGACAAAGAAAAACTAGAGATGAGGCTGGAGAGGTAAGGGGTAGCTGCTAAGTCATTTCAGTTGTGTCCGACTCTTTGTGACCCCATGGACTGCAGCCCACCAGGCTCCTTCATCCATGGGATTCTCCAGGCAAGAGTACTGGAGTGGGGTGCCATTGCCTTCTCTGGTAAGGAGTAGGGGTAGATGAAAAAAGGCCTTCAAAGCCAGGCCAAGGAGTTTGAGCCTTAAGCAACAGGGGAGCCAGAGAAGATTAATGAGCAAGTGAACATCATGATCAGATCTATGTTTTAGGAAGTCCCTCCCTCTAGCGGCCAGTGTGGAGGAGGGACAGGTGGTAGGAGCCAAGGATGGAGGTAGGGAGACCAGAGAGGAGCTGTCGATCTAGCAAGAGAGGGTGTGGCCTGAGCTGGGGAAGGGCACCTGGGCTTGGTAAAGAGAGGGAGGATTCTAGAGACGGGCAGCAGGTAAAAGAGGCCAGGTTTGCCAGTGGCTGGATGCTGGGGATGAGGATGGCAATAAAGCACACCACAAAGGTCTATCTAGTCAAAGCTATGGTTTTTCCAGTCGTCATGTATGGTTGTGAGAACTGGACCACAGAGAAGGCTGAACAGCAAAGAACTGATGCTTTCTAACTGTGGTGCTGGAGAAGACTCTTGAGAGTCCCTTGGACAGCAAGGAGATCAAACCAGTCAATCCTAAAGGAAATCAACCCTGAATATTTATTGGAAGGACTGATGCTGAAGCTGAAGCTCCAATCCTTTGGCTACCTGAAGCGAAGAGCTGATTCATTAGAAAAGACCTTAATGCTGGGAAAGATTGAGGGCAAGAGGAGAAGGGGATGAGATGGTTGGATGGCATCCCTGACTCAATGGACATGAGTTTGAGCAAACTCTGGGAGACGGTGAAGGACGGGGAGCCGTGGCATGCTGCAGTTTATGGGGTTGCAGAGCTGAACATGACTTAGCAACTGAACAGCAATGTACACCGCGAATCTGTCTTTGATTCTAGAGAAGGCCAGTTGGCAATGGCTAATTGTGGAAATAGATGGGGGGATATGGTGAGCTCCTCCTTGAACTTAGTTGGGTTTGACATTGGTGACACCAATCTGAGGCTTCTCCAAAAGACCAGTGATTCAGATTAGAACTTTGGGGTAGGCAGCAGAAGGTGGAAGCATATTCATTACTTTATTTTGTATAGCCAGTAACCTTAAAACTTTGTGGCTTTGAACAATCAGCACTTATTATCTCAGAGCTGCTAGGAATCAAGAGTCTGGGACTAGCTTAGCTGAGTGGTTCTGGCTCAGGGTCTGTCACGTAGCCAAGGTCTTGACTGGGGCTGGGGTCAGGGGCTGCGGTTGTCTGCAGATTTGCCCGGGGATGAAGAATCTGCTTCTAAGCTGACTAACTCCCTCGCCTGGCTGCTTGGTGCTGTTTGTTGGCGGGAGGGCTCCGTTCCTCTCCACCGGGCAGCTTGAGTGTCCTCACCACATGGCGACTGGGCTCCCCAGAGACTGATCAGAGGAGCAGCAGCAGCTCCCTGCCCTGTGCTTCAGGAGCCCTACTCTCTTACTCATGCCGCTCCATCTGTTACACTGATTCAGCCTCTTCAGTGATTACACAGGGTGTGAACACCAGGAGGTGACGATCGGATCGGAGGCCTCCTTGGAAGCTAGACAGACAGAGACCATCCTTTTCAACTCCCCTGCCGTGCAGGTGAGGAAGCTGAGGTGGAGATGGGCATGGACTTGCCTGGGGCCACACAGCAAGTAAGGACCCCAGCCTGAGATAGAATCAGAGTCTACATGGGCCCAGAGGAAAGGGGCCTTGTCCCCTGGGGGTGCCCAGAGGAAGGAGGAGAGCCCTCAGGAGGCAGAGATCAGGCATCCAGCCCAGAGCTGGGGGCAGAGGGTGGGGACGTGAGGCCAGGTGACTTCTCTGAGAGCTGGCTGGGCAGAGGGTGGTGGTGAACCCCCATTCCCCACCTGCCCCTGGAGGATGAGCAATAAACCAGGGCTGCTTCTGCCGGACCAGGCAGCTCTCCCGACTCTCTCTACCGTATAGCTCTTCGTTCATGCAGGCACGTAGGAGGAACATCCTGCCTGTTCATCTCTCCACCCTTCGTTTATTCACCGAGGAGTTACACTCTTCTAGGTGCTCAGCATCTCTCTGGCCCGTGCTGGACATAAGGGACATAAGAGTTCCAGTGACCTCAGGCAAGAAGCCTATGCTCTGGTGGAGAGACTTACACGAGGCAAATAAAGACATAAAGGGATGTATTCAGGCAAACTGGGAAACGTGCCTGGGAGACGAACAGCAGGGATGCTTAGTCTAGACTGGGAGTCGGGGAAGGTTCTCTGGGGCAGGGACACGGAGGTCAGCACTGAGGGGTCAGGCAGACTAAGAGTTTCTGGAGGAGACATCGCAGGCCCAGGGATCTGAGGGTGCAAAATCTACAAGAAGAAGGCTGTGGGAGTGATGAGAAGGCAGAAAGAAAGCAGAGTGGTCTGGGTGCCGTGAGTGAGGAGAAGGCAGAAGGTGCTGATGTGGACAGGGAGGGCGGGGGAGCATGGGGTGTGGGGGTGACACCAGCTCTCTGTGCTCCCGCTGCAAGAGCAGATTGACATAGGTCTGACTGCTGTGACCACTGAGCCACTGGGGCTCTGGAAAGGCAGCACAGGGGCCTAGCACGCAGGCTGCAGTCACCCAGGTGGTTCTGAGCAGCACCCCTGGCCCCAGGGGATGGACGGAGGCAAGGTAGGTCTCTCAAGAGTCAGATTCCAGGAAACCTGGGATGGTGGGTGGAGACAGGAGGCAAAGAGCCGGGATCCCCTTGGGGGGTTGGGGCTCCCGGAGGAGCCTTAGGTGCGGGAGTGGCCTGAGTTGAGTGAATTCTGCCGCTGACCTGCCATGTGATCTCCAGAAAGCCCTCCTCCCTCTCCAAGGCTTCAATGCCCTTCACCATCAAATGTGCAATTCAAATCCTCACCTCAAAAGAGATTGTTGGGACCAAAAGGGATCACAGCCAGGAAAGGGCCTTATTGATGGAGAAGTATCCCTCTCAAGCCCCAGTGAGGATTTGGGGTTCACTGTTACTAATTAACCAGCTGAGGGCCAGCTCGGGAGCCCATGAGCCTCTGCGTGGTGCCCCCAGGCCAGCTGAGCGTGGGCAGGGGCTGCCTCAACCCAGGGGCCGGGGGATTCAGTGGGAGCTAAGAGGATTAGAGGGTCCTCGTGAGTGCACAGTGTGATCAGCTCCCACTCAGCTGGGCCTCCTGGAAGGAAGGAAGCAGGGAGCAGTAGGGGCTGAGGAAGACAGAGGGAGGGAGGAGGCAAGGAATCAAAGCGAGGAAGGATGCAGGGGAGCCAGGAAGCCCCACCTGAGGTGCCCCAACACGTTCCTGCACGCTAACACGTATATGCTTGCACTCACACATGTGTGAACAGAGCACGCCCATAGTGTACTCATATGACATGGACACAAGTGCATGTACACATGCTATGCGCCCACACACATGTGTGTACACATGCATGTGCACATGTATGAGCACACACATGAGCAATGCACACAACAGAAGCACACCACACATGTGTGCACAGAGACACACGTGAGAACGTGCACACACACTTGCATGCTCACGTCCCTCTTCCCCCAGCTGGCCTACCCATGGCCTCCCACACTCTTCCATGGCCTTGCACAGACAGCCTGAGGCCTAGGACCACAATCTCCAGATCATACCTGCATCTCAGATGCCCCTTTGTCTTACATCAGCCCCATGCACAGCCCTGTGACTTGCACAATGTTGAATAGCTAGAAAGAACTGGAGCCGGGCTTTGAGCTCACTTTGGAGCTCAAAGTGCCTGTCTGGAGGGCAGGGAGGCAAAGCAGTGGGAGGTGCATCAGGAGCCCCCTGAGACCCACATGCCAGGCGGTGGGAGGGTGGGTGATGCTGGTTGAAAGTTCAACCAGCAGGAAGCCATCAGACACGTGGCTGACACATGTGTCCCCCTACTCCAGGTGGCCCCCCGTCCCCATCCCACCCAATGTCCCCTCTGGTTCTCTTTTCAGCTCCTAGGACCCATCTCCTGAGGCCCAGGCAAGGCACTTCTGGCCCAGGGCCCAGTGTCCCTGGAAAAGTATCCAGAAGGCTTCTGACCAGCCTGACTCTGTGCCCAGTGCCCAGGGGAGGAAGAGCGAACGGAAGGGAGCTGGCATCTGTGGATGGGCTCGTGCTGGCAGTCTGGCATGGTGCTGGCCTCTTTCATCTCATTCCATTTTTAAGTGAAAGGTCAAGGAGTTTGTAGGGTTCAGGGGGCCAGGGTGGGAGAGGGCTGGCCTCGACCTCAAGCGTCTATTTCCACAAAACCATGGGCCTGACTTGGAAGGCATGAAGCCAGAAATACTCTCACCCCCTCCAACCCACACACCGCCTCGGACTGACACCGCTGAGGTCCGACGCGATGAAGTGACACAGGCAGAGAACAGGCCCCAGGTCACGGGCTTCGGGCTGAATGCCCAGTGTGTAGGGCCTGGAATCCCAGAGTATCCTGGTGCAGCCCCGCTTGAGCTGGGGGCCCAGTTCTTAGATCCCCACCAAGAGGGAGCTCCAGCTGGCTAGGGAAGGGACTCCTCTTGCTGGTGTGCTCCAGTGCTCCCTGGAGCTGCCCCCTGCTGCCTGCCAGGGGCCTGGCCAGCACTGCAGCCTCAGATTTATGACTGAGGTGAGCCGCAGCCTGGAGGCAGACGGTAAATCAAAGCTGGGAGGCCCGAGCTGCAGCCTGGCCTTGAGCTGGCTCTGCCTGCAGCCTTCAGGGCTTCCTCACTGGCCTGGTCCCGGAGCTGGGATGGGGGCACGAGGGGTGAGCCCAAGCCCTCTGCCTTCCCTCTCCCTGTGGGGAGCCTGACACCAGGGCTGGAAGTTAAGAGCTGGGCTCTGGAAGCCACCTACCTGCATCAGCTGCATCAGACCTGCTGGTGAAAACTTGGGCAAAGGCACGACTCTTGCCTCTATTTCTTCATATGTAAAATGGAGACAATGGTCAGACCTGCCCATGGGCCAACTGGGCCTGGAAGCTAAGTTGCTTTTACATGCATGCCTGCTAAGGTGCTTCAGTCACGTCTGACTCTTTGCGACCCTATGGGTACCCTGCCAGGCTTCTCTGTCCATGGGACTCTCCAGGCAAGAATACTGGAGTGGGTTGCCATGCCTTCCTCCAGGGGATCTTCCCAGCCCAGGGATCAAACTCATGCCTCTTATGTCTCCTGCATTGGCAGGCGGGTTCTTCACCACCAGCACCACCTGGGAGGCCCTGGAGTTGCTTTTATCTAAGGCCCCAAAGGAGCACACAGGCCCGAACAGCCATGTGGGTGTGGTTTTGCCTGGGCCCCTGGTGTTCATGCCTCCTGGTATCTGAGTTCCCTGGGAGGGCTCTGGGCAGCCCCTTCCCCTGAGGCTGCTGTGAATCAGACTCTAGCCTGCTCAAGGAGGTGCAGAGGGGAGCCAGGGACGCAGGGACTGCTCCCAGCTGCAGCCCAGGTGGCTCCGGGATGGAGCTTAAAACCAGTCTCCCCTCCCAGCCGCCGTGCCCTCACTACGGCTCCTCCTCCTCTCAAGGACCCTATGAAACAGATACTGTTATTATCCTTGTTTAAAGATGAGACTCAGAGGGGGAGAGTGACTTGCCCAGAGGCACACAGCTGTAAGAGGCAGGCTGAGATTTGAACACCCTCCCTGCCACCTACACCCAAGCCTGGGAATGCAGCACGTCTCAGGACCACAGCAGGCCCTGGGGCCCGGGGCAGGAGCCAGGGAGGCCGGGCAGCCGGCTGGCTCACCAGGTGCGCCTTCCCTCTGCCAAGAAGACACAGGGCAGAGGCTGCCCAGGGCCAGGCAGGGTGAAAGCTGGGGGGAATCCAGGTCCCAGGTGAGCCCCCAGGTGAGGGTTGAGCCTTGCCCTAGGAGAGGCTCAGGGGACAGGCTGGGGCCCTGGGCTGGGTCTCCTAGCAACACGGCCCCAGGGACCCTGCCTGTCTGCCTTAGGTGCCCTAGGGAACCCGGCTCAACCACCACCCCCAAGAGGGGGTGTCTGTCTGGCAAGCCCTGCTGGGGTAGGGGGTGTGATAGAAATGCAAGGGCGAGAGCTCTGGCTGAGTGCCTGGGAGGAGCGGATGGGCGCTTCAGACCGGAGTGCAGCCGCCTCGGTGGTCCTGCAGGAGGACGGCTGTCTGCTCCCCTGCCCGCAGGTCCCCGTTGCTGGGTCTGCCTCCCGTCTCTCTCTGTCACCGTGGCCCCGTCTCCATCTCTCTTCCTCCGTCGCTCTCTCTGCCTCTGTCTCCATCCTCCTGCCTCGCCTTCTCTTTCCCTTCTCCCTCGGGATTCCCCATCTCTGTGCCTCTTCCCCCGTCTGTCTTTTTCCACCCGTTCACTTTCTCGAGTGAACTCACCTCCAGCACTTTCTCCAGGCCCTCTGTCCTTAAGGTCTCCCCACCATTGGATGTGCTTCTTCCCCTGGTGTCTCTCCTCTGCCCAAGGAGTGTCAGGTGGGCAGGGGTGCTGGCTCCCAGCCTTGGTTGTGGGGGTGGGTGCCACACCCATAGTGTTTAGAGGGGTGTACTAGGAGGTCGGTCTGAGCAGGAAGGCCAGAGTTCACCTCATGACCTGGAGCTGGCATCTCTCAGGCCTCAGTTTCCCCATCTGTTAAATGGGTCTGACGGCTCTGGAGGGAAGGATCAGGGACCCTAACTGAACTGGGTTGCTGTTGGTCACAGACTGTGCTAGGAATGGGCAGAATATCAAGCCAAGGTGGTGTGGGCACCTCCTGCAGAAAGAACTGCTCGGGTATCCAGGGTATCCAGGCCCCACCCTCGCCCTCCCAGCTGGCAGGCTCTGGCTGGCACTGCCACTCAGGATGAATCAGGGAGCCCTCGGCTCAGCTGGGCGGCTTTGGCTGCATCATGGTGCCCTCTGGTGGCACCAGTCAGGCACTGCTTCTACGCTTGGCCCCACCCTCAGGTTGCTGATGTGGACTTCCGAGCCTTGCTGAGGGACAGTGGCGCTGGGTGTACCAATCGGAGCTAAGTTCTCCTGAGCGCTGGTTAAGTGTCAGGCGCTGTACACTATTTCACTTCATCCTCACCCTGCCCTACTGTGATCTCCATCTTACAGGTGAGGAGGTCGTGAACCAGGGTTTCCAGCCCAGGCATCACCACCACTCCTGGAATTCTGCCTCTAAGTCGCCTGCAGCTGGTGTCTACCGTTCCACCATCAATGATGACTCATTCTTTGGGGCTAGTTATTTATCTAATAAATTTTTATTTACACTAACTGTGGGCAGTGATCTGCAGGAAACATCAGAGCCAGAAGAGTCCACTGAATCCTCAGAGCCTGATGGGGCTGTCTTACAGACGGAGGAGCTGAATCTTGGAGAGGGGAAGGTGCTCGTCGCAGGTCACATGCGGGAGCCCATGGGCATGAGGGGGAGCTGACCTCCTGCTAATAGCTCAGTGTGGAGGCTCTGGGTTGCTGTGGGGGCTGAGACGGTGAGGCCAGGACAAGTGAGGCCACGGTGGGTAGGGGCTGAAGGCACTGGGGAGAGAGTGCAGATCCGGGAATTCTGTGTGCCTGTGGTTCCAAGATTCTGGGAGCCAAGGCTTGGGGGTGGGGCAGCAGCCCTGCGGGAAAGAGGCGTCTGAGCACTGACAGAGGCCTGGCTGGGGCAGGTGGGGGTGTCGCACCTGCGTGCCTATGTGGCAGGCACCTTGCAGGGGGCTGGGGGCTGAGAGGGTGGTAGACATTGAAGGAGGCTGGAATGACGCGCTAAGGAGCCTCATTACGGCAGCAGCTGGAGCAGGGGTGCAGCCTGCAGCCACCTCGCCCTTCCTCCCCCAGCCCTTCCTGAGCGTCTGCTTGTGCCAGGCACTGCCAGCCAGCAGGACGGCCCAGCTGCTGTCCTCAGGGGTTTCAGTCCAACCTGATGAGCACAGAAGAGCTGCTTAGGAAGAGCCTCTCCCTTCTAATCTGTGGGGCTAGAGGTCTGCTGAGGGGGGCCGGGAGGTGCAGTGAGTGGGGGGCTTGACTGGGGGCTCTTTGGGGTGAAGGAAATGTGTTAGAGCTCAACAGGGTGGCAGTTACATGGGGTCCACACAGGGCCTGTGCACAGAGCTGTTCACTAAATCCAGTGTTCTTTATGCAGGCTTGAGAGGAAGAAAACAAAAAGCAGGCCCCTGCTCTGAGTGGGAGGGGAAGCTGAAAAGGCCAGTAGCTGTGGCCGCTCCTGGGTGAAGAGGACCAGGATGGGGAGAAGCTGGTGGAGAATTCTATGGAGGAGCTGCTGATGGGAGCGAAGGCTGGACTCCAGCCCTGGGTGGCGGGGGCGAGGGGTTCTGAGGACACTCAAAGGAGGAAGCAGTAAAGATTTGGGGAGGCTCAGGGATCCCTGGGTACCTTGTCTTGGGAAAAAACCCCAGCCCCCCCCCCC
>SJYC01107953.1:0-95191 GCA_006408675.1 Madoqua kirkii
CCCCCCCCCCGCCCTACGCACTGTCCCCCAGAGCTGGCTCCTCGGTTGGTTTGGGTCTAAAGGGCTGTCCAGCTTGGTGACTGGAGCCCTTTTGGACCAGGCTAGAACCCTGACTTCTGGGTTGAGGTTGGAGTGGGTGCTGGGGTCTTGGCTGGGGGAGGAGGAGCTGAGATGCTGGGCTGCTTATGCAGGATGCAGCAGGCTGAGTTTGCAGAGCTGACTGAGATGGGCAGAAACTTGCTGCCGAAACGAGCTAGGATCCTGAAGCAGTGGGGACTGGGGAACAGGCAGTGAGTGTCTCACTCTGAACACTCAGCTGGCCTTGGAGGCCCAGTGTCCAAACAGAAGGGAGAGACTGGGGCAGGTGAGACCAGCAGAGGACCAGGCATTCTCCCCCTACTCTTCAGCCACACTGGCCCCCTGTGTTTCTCTGTCATCCCAAGCTCGTCCCTGCCTCAGGGCCTTTGCACTTGCTGGCTCCAACTTGGAACTTCTTCAGCCTGCTCTGTGCATGACTATTTCTTTGCCACGTTCAGATCTCAGCTTGCACGTCCCTTGCTCAGAGAGGTGCTCCCCGATCACCAGTCATTCTCCACTGTGTCACCTGGTTTTTCTTAACAGCATGTGGAACCATCTGAACAGACTTCCCACACTTATTTGTCTGTTTCTTGTCTGCTCCTCCACTAGATTATAAATTCCATGCGAACGGAGACTGTGTGTTTGTCTTATCTGCAGTATCTCTCCAGGTCCTACCCGCACGTCTGTGCAGAGTCTGTGCTCAGTAAATATTGGGGCCCCACGTTCTGGCCTTGAAAGTCAAGGTGATTTGTCTGTTTTGCAAACATAGGGGCTGTTTTCCATCTCTATGCTTCCATACGTGCCATTCCTTCTGTCTTGAATGCCCTTCCTTCAGCTTTTACCTGGAAAAATGGCTTCAAAACCCAGTGCAAATGGACAAGAGAGAAGGTTCATCTCAAAGTGCTCCCGTAAATGCAGTTGTGTTACAGAGACCTCTTGTCAGGTCTGTGCCCATTTCCACCATCAAGGAGTTGATTACCTACTGAGTTAGCCTGCTCCACTGCCATTAGGAAGGTCTGTCTTCTTTTGGGAATGGTGGCAGGCTTCCTGACTGCCAGCTCTGCAAATTCACACCCTCCTGAGAGAGGGGATAGGGGAGAGGTGAGGGGTGGGAATCAGAAGCATGAGGACCGAGTGGACTCTGGTTGCTGAAGGAAGTTGGTAATGGAGAAGGCTGTTTCAGCCAGTAATGAGCTCCCTGTCAATGGAGGTATACTTTCCCCAGGGTCTCACTTCCCCTCCCTAGCCCCTCGCTTTTCCCCAGGAGGAAGGAAAGCCTCCCTCTCTGTAGGGCTTAGTAAATAACACGACTGGGGAAGTTTCTGTTAGGGTCTAATTTTAGTGCCTCTTTCTGTGCGTTTAGGTCATTTCTTCAGACTCTGTCCTCAAGCAAAGACAGAGATTGGTTTTATAATTTTGAAAACAGATAGTCATTCGTTTATCCATTTGTTTCCTAAACCTCCACTATAGGCTGAGTGGAGGTCCCCACGTTCCAGACGAGGAGGTGGAACTGCAGCTCTGGAGTAAGTCCCGGAGTAGCTGGAGGCAGGGGGTGGGGCAGATGGCTCCCAGACAGTCTTAGTGCAGCGGGCCCCAGCTGAGGCTGGTGTGCGGATGATGGTGGGGACTCATGGGGACACTAGATGACTTCCCCTAAGTGTAAGGGAAAAGAAGACACAAGAGTAGGGGGAGAGAAAAGGAAAGAGCATCTCAGGCAGGGACAGAGAGAGAACGGTACATTTATTGCACTAAAAATAATTCCGTGTGTCTGAAAATATATAATTCAAGGGTTATAACAACAACAATAATTGTGATAATTAAGGTCTCTCTAGGGCTTCCCTGACAGCTCAGTTGGTAAAGAATCTGCCTACAATGCAGGAGACCCCGCTTCGATTCCTGGGTCGGGAAGATCCGCTGGAGAAGGGATAGGCTACCCACTCCAGTATTCTTGGGCTTCCCTTGTGGCTCAGCTGGTAAAGTATCTGCCTGCAATGCAGGAAACCTGGGTTCTATCCCTGGGTTGGGAAGATCTCCTGGAGAAGGGAAAGGCTACCCACTCCAGTATTCTGGCCTGGAGAATTCCATGGACTACAGTCCATGGGATCACAAAGAGTCAGACATGACTGAGTGACTTTCACTTTCACTTTCAAGGTCTCTCTGGCTCCAAAGCACTAGCACTTACACATGTGCGGCCCTTGACGATCTACAAAGCCCCTTCCTGATCCTTTACCTTATTTAGTCTTTCATTCAAATATTTCTTGGACCCACGCTACATTTCATGCGATTTTCTAGGTGCTGGGGAAATAGCTCTAAGCAGGTAGATGAAGTCCTTAACTTCACAGAGCCTGCCGTCTACTGGAGGGACATTAGTGGTACCTTCACAAGTAAATGTCTCATTATACATTGAACTAAGTCCTACCCGTGAGAAAAGGAGGGTGTGGGAGCACAACACGTGAAGCTCGAAGAATGGATATTGTTCCCATTTTTCAGATGATGAAACTGAGGCCCATCCAGAGATGGTCAGAGATTTGCTCAAGATAACACAACTGGGTTAAGTTGATGATAGAGATGGGATTTCAGCCTGGCGTAGGTCACGTCTAATTTATTGCTAATTACTCCACAAATCCTGTAAGAGAGCTACTCTCTGGTCCTCCTCTGCTTCCTACCTGCATGCATGCTCCTGCACACACACACACACACACACACACACACACACACATGCATACACACACACACACACACACTCAACTGCCCAACAGAAAGAGTGGCCTAAGGTGCAGGGTCACTGAGGATCATTGTGGTGGGACAAGATGTTGGCGGCGACTCCCCCGTAGCAGCTCCTGGGGCATCATCATCTGTGTCTCTCTGGACCCTGCCAGGTCTTCTGGCTTCTGCACAGGTTCGATGAACTTCCTGATGCCTGTGTGATAAGTGTATTTTCAGTGTATGTCAAACAGAATTTCTCTCTGTTGTTTGCAAACAAGTACCCTGATTAGTACAAATCTTGGTGCCATAATGGGGTGCAGGCACAGACGCCGAGGGAATCCTGGGAATCTAGGATTGGCTCCTGCCCTAGTTAGGGCTGAAGGCTGGGAGATAGCAGCTAGCACAAAAGGAGGAGACCTGGAAGCCCATGGTCCCCGGTGCTGAAACAGCTAATTAATGTGTCCCTTGTGGTCATCTAAAATGGAGTACCCACGGAAGGCAAGCCATCAGGGGCTTGGACGGCCTGTGCCACAGAGAAGAATAAAGGGCAGGAGGAATCTGAGGACTGTGGGGTGGAATGTTTGTTTTTAATGGCACTGGATAGCTTAAGGAAAGAAAATAATGAACACAAGTCCCCAGAGCCTTGGTTGAAGGCATGGACTGAAATTCAGGAACTTTCTATGACTGGGAAAGAGTCTCATCTTTTATTGAGGCAGGGCTGATCTGTTCTGGTGAAAGTGAAAAGTGTTAGCTGTTCAGTAGTGTCCGACTCTTTGTGACCCCAAGGATTGTAGCCCACCAGGCTCCACTGTCCACGGAATTCTGCAGGCAATAATACTGGAGTGGGTAGCCATTCCCTTCTCCAAGGGATTTTCCTGACCTGCAACCTGGGTTTCCTGCATTACAGCCAGATTCTTTACCTTCTGAGACACCAGGAGCTTCCCTAGTGGCTCAACAGGTAAAGAATCCGCCTGCAATGCAGGAGACCCAGGAGATGTGGGTTCAGTCTCTGGGTCAGGAAGATCCCCTGGAGGAGGGCAGGGAACCCACTCTAGTACTCTTACTTGGAGAATCCCATGGACAAAGGAGTCTGGCAGGCTACAGGCCACAGGGTGGCACAGAGTTGGACATGTCTAAAGTGACTGAGGATACACACGCCTGGAAAGGTTTGTTCTGGTCGTTGCTGCAGTCTAATGGTTGAATCCTCAACCTTTGCAGGGTTCTTCCATAAAATTGAAAAAATTAATCCAAAAAAGGTGAGAATTGAGAATCAAAATGGAGCTAAGCCCGAGAATGACAGACTCAACAATCCAGACTCCCAAACCCCAGGACGTCCACCATGCTGGCCAAATTGGCCCTGCTCCCCTAGTAGACAAGACTGTCTGGCCTTAGTTAAAGACTCCTTGCCTAAGGGTGTTACCTTACAAAGGGAAACCAACATTCCTCACAGTCCCCCAGGCGTATGACTAGATCAGATTCCAGAATGTTCCTGGGAACAAATTACAAAGGCAAACCTTAGCGGAGAGAGTTTACTCCCTGACAGAATTATAAGACTTTGCTAATTTATCTTGGCCAATTTCTAGGGAATATATGTGGGGATGAAGTCTCAGTCTGGATGAATTTCCTGATGTTGCTGAGCTCTGGATTCAATGTTCTGGTTTTAGGAGCTGAAAGAATTTCTTGATGTAAGGAATTCAGAAAAAAAGAAGAGTCCTCTAAACTTTGACTCCTTAAGAAAGCCTAGAAGGACTCCCTTCAGCAAGACCTTGGGGGAAAACATTGATGAAGGAAGAGCCAGCCCCTTTGAAAAACCCCTCCAATGACTGTGCTCTGTGAGCTGGGCATCCTGGCAGAGCCTGCCATAGCTGAATGGGCCCCTGGTGTCAATGGAACTGGGAGGATCGTAGTGTGGCAGAGACCACGTGGTAACTTTGAGGTTAGAGGCTGGCTGTGCGGTGACCAGCATAGTGAGCAGAGCCTCATGGTAATTAGAATGGTTCAAACAATAAGGCACTCTGTTTTCTGGACATGGTTAGTGATCATGGGTTTAAGGCCAGAAGAGTGGAGAGCCTACAAAAGTCCTATATTGATTCCTATAATAAAATAGATGTGCATCTTATGAGTAGAAAGTAAGTTGAACTATCACAATGAAAAAATTTCAGAACCTCCCCTAGTCAATAAGCAGAAACAGTCTGTTGTATAAAAGAGGAGGGGACCCCCTTGAAGAAACACTATGTAATAACACATTGGATAATAATTTAATTCCTTAAAACTTTTCTCCTGTCCTTCCCCAAATGGATATGTAGTCATGTTTCAAGGTAACAGAATATTACCTTGATGAAAGACCCTAGATATTTTGAGAGTTAGTAGATACTAGCCCTGAATGAAGGAGCTTCCCTGGTGGCTCAGAGGTTAAAGCTTCGACCTCCAATGCAGGAGGTCTGGGTTCGATCCCTGGGTCGGGAAGACCCCTTGGAGAAGGAAATGGTAATCCACTCCAGTATTTCTAAAGAAATCAGTTACCCTTGTGACTGATCTGATTAGATTAGGGATTTATTTGGATCAGATAATAAATGGAATGTTGATCTGAGCCTCTTCCATAGCACACAGCAGTACTATCTGTGGTTATTTACCCAGATTCTAAGTGTATAGTTAGAATAGATAACCCAGAATTGGCAGATTTACTGCCCTGGCTCCCTGACCCATGGAACCTCAGTGAAAGCCACTGTAGGTTTCAAAACATCAAAAGAGTGAGTCAGTGCAATGACGCTCCTTTGGTGGGACCACAAAGCTTAAAGCTAAGGTCAGAATTTTCTAGTTTGACCAATGTATAAGATAGATAAGTCTTAAAAATGAACGTGGGATTGTTATCATTAATATATATTGGTAACTCCAATTATAGTTCCATGATGCCTCAAATACAGTTTTGTGGCTGCGACAACTTAATGCAAACCTAACACTCAGAGAATACTTGCGCTCCTCTATGGTGGTCAGAGGACGTCAGAAGCATCTAGACGTCTCGCGGCAGGGACAGCGGTGCCCCTTCCGCTTTGCCATGGGCGGTGCCAACTCTAATCTCATGTCGGCCCTGTAATGAGCTAGTTCGTGGGGACGTCGATCGTTCCATCATCCATCCGGAACATCGGTGGTTTTTGGCTGCACAGTGCGTCCTGTGGGATTTTAGTTCCCTGACCAGGGATGGAACCCGTATCCCTTGAAGTGAAAGTGTGGAGTCTTAACCACTGGACTGCCATGGACGTCCTGGTGACGTCTTGTTCATAGGACACAGAGATCAGAAGACCACAAGCATCTCAAAATACAATTGTATTTGGAGGGGCATGGTGAAGGAAAAATAGTCTGAGAAAATACAGGGAACTCAGTTAAGCTTCTGGGAAAATATCAGCCTGGGAAATTCAGAATATCCCCTTCAAAGTGAAGGATTGGCTGTGACACTCCTCTACATCATGGATCACTAAGAAAGGGGCTTATCACCTGGTGGGCTACTTTGGATTTTAGAGGCAACATCTACCACACTGGTGTCTACTACTTCAGGCCAGCTCCTGAGTGAGCAAAAAAGCTGTTGGCTTTAAATGGGATCTGAGCTGATTAAGACTTCAAGCCAAGTTTTTGTAATACACTAGATTCAAAGGTACTGAAAGTTTGTGGCAGATTGAGATGCTGCATGGAGTCTTTTGGCAAGACCAGAGAGCAGCATCATGGTTGGAGACCCTTCATTTCTGGAGCAAGACCATGCCTTCTCTGGCAAACGTTCACCTCTTGAGAAACGATTCTTGGCTTGCCCCTTGGCACTGACAGAGGCTAACCACCTGACCGTAGACAATGATGCAATCGTTTAGTCCAAGAGAACTCCTGTGTTATCAGGCCCACCTACCCACTAAATTGAGCATGCCCAACAGTACTCCCGCCTCCAGTGGAGATGCTAAAGTGGTCTGGACCCAAGCAGGTCCTGAAAGCACAGGCATGTTGCATAAGAGGTGGCTCACACTTGCTGGATACTACATCTTTCTCAGCCAACACTTACACTCTCACAGGAATTCCCTATAGCCAATGTCTGGAGGAGAAACACATTCTGAGCCTGGTTAACAATGGCTCTGTGTGTTATGCTGGTAGAGTGTGATGCTGTGTAATTACAGCCCCATGTAGAGTTATCCCTGGAGGACAGAATAGAGAAATCCCCCCAGTGAGCAGCACTTGGTATGTCTTACTGTCTTGGTCTGGAAGTACAGAGGCTTATGTTCTACAGTGATTTATGGGAAGTGGCTAATGATTTGGTCAGAGGGACAGGGACTGGGAAGAGACAGGATGAAAGGGTCGGTGAAAGAGAAGCTTGGAGAAAAGGCATGTGATTGGACCCTCAGAATGGATCCAACATCACAAGTTTACTTGTGTCCTATAAAACGAAGCCTGAAGACCCTGGAAGAAAGGGCTTTAAGAAACAGGTGGTCAAGATGACCTCCTTGTTGATGCCTGTTAGTGTCTTTTCCTGGTCACCCCAGGGCTTGCGCAATGGACTCAGTAACAAAGCAGCTGTGGATGTCACCCGGTGGTGAGATGACATCAGATTCTTTCCTTCATGGGAGGAACAGCAATTTTTCTTCATTGGAACAGCTACTTACTCTGGATTTGGATTTGCTTCCCCTGCCTGCCATAATTCTAGCAGAACCATCTGCAGACTCTGTGAATACCTCATCCACTGTCTTGATATCCCGAGCAACATTGCTGTAGATCAAGAAATCCATTTTACAGGGAGAGGAGTAAGCCAATGGACTAAAGATTATTGGATCCATTGGTCATCCCGGGTACCCCATTACCAGGAAATCAATGGACCTATAAAATTATGAAATGACCTAATGAAAATCTTTGTTCCAGAGCCAAATGAAATGAAAAGACACTGTGATGTTGGTGATGAGGAAGGGGCATCCTGTAAGATGCTATATTCACTCTTAATCAGCTGGCTATACATGGTACTATTTCTCCCAGAGCTAGAATACAGGGTCAGGGGCCGAGCAGCAGAAACAGCAGTGGCAGTGCCCACAGTCCCGCCTAATGACCTGCCCCTCAGACTTGGGGTCAGAAGTTTTGGTGCTCAGGGAAGGAATGTTTCCACTAGAGGATGCAAGAATATTTGCATTCAAGTGGAAGTTAAGAATGCCAGCTGACCACTGAAAACTCCTTATGTCTTTGGGCAAGCAAGTAGAAAGAGGGTTTCAGTGTGACTGGGGTTACTGATTCTGTCATGGGGAAATCAGCTTTCTGATTCTCAGTGGGGGCAGTGAGTAACACAGGTGGAAAATGTCTTAGGCTAAAAGTTAACTGAAGACAGCATCACTGATTCAATGGACATGAGTCTGAGCAAACTTCAGGAGATAGAGAAAGACAGGGATGATAGTGAAAGACGGTAAGCCTGGCTTACTGAAGTCCATGGGGCCACAAAGAGTCTCTGAGTGAACACAGGAGTCCAAGTGACTACATGAACAGCATCAAGTGAAGACTGCGTTAGCCTTAGCTGGCGGGGCCTCCAGGGTTTCAGATCCTCGGGTGATTTTTGTGGGTAAAGAATTCTGCCCAGGGAGGAAGGAAACTGAGCAATCAGTCCCAACTATTATCTCATGGCGAGCGGCAGAAGGAGATCTGAAGCATTCGCCTCTATTCCCTTTGTCCCTCCATGTCATGTGTATGTTAATGAGAGTTTCTTAATCTCTGATGTGCATGCAGAGCCTCTAAGGACCTTGTTAAAAATGCAGATTCTGAATTAGGAGGTCTTGTTTGAGGCCAGAGTTTCTATATTTCCAAGCAGTCTTTCCTAACCTCTTTATGTAAAGTCAAGTCACTCTCTAATTATCCTGCTTTTTTCCCCTTTCATGTAAGTGATCACAATCTGCGATTATTTATTCTTTTGTTTATTCCCTCATTTCTTGCTTATCTTTTATGCTACAGGTAAACTACATGAGGAAAGAGACCTTGAATTTCTTACTTTGTATTCTCCACCCTAGGACAACACGTAGCATATAATTGGCACTCTATAAATATCTGGAATGAATGTGTATAACTTATGTAATCACTTGGACTCCTGTGTATACCTAGAAACGCACACACACAAGGGCACACACATATGCATGGGCATATAGAGTTGGAATTAAACCTAGTTAGAAGCAAACACACACAGAGGAGTATAGAGATTCACATACACAAACACACAGATATGCGATTTGCATATATTAGTACATTGCAGCCTAATACAAATGAACATAAATGTGCACTTCCCCTAGGAAACCCAGGCACCCGAGTCCCAGGTACTGCTGGTCAGCTGCGGCTAGATCCTTCTTGGCCACCTTCCAGTCTCTTCTGGGTGGTCAGAGTTTCCTTAACAGGGGCAGAGAAAGAGCTTAAAGCATGGATCCTCCACCTTCTCTCTGGAAGTACTCTGCTGATCCCCCGACCTCCACTGTCTTTCCCTGACCCGGGTCTGAACCAGTGTGTGTCAGTTGGTGCCACTGGTTACAGAGTGTGCCCTCCTTCCTGGGTGTCTGGGAGGTAGTGTCAATGCCTCCTTCTCCCCAGTGCTGGCCAGGTACAGAGTGGATGTCCAGTGGGTTCTCAGTTTGCAAATGGGAAGCCTGCGGCCAGAGAAAGGCAAAGCCACCGGCATCATCGTTGAAAAGCTTCTGAAGCCAGAATTTAGCTGTTCTGAGTGGGACTGGTTCCTCGTATGGCTCAGGGCCCTGCTGCCTGCTCCTGCATGCCCCATCCCAGGCCTTTCTCTTATACAAGAGGGGTTTGTAGCTGCTGCCCAGTCCCGGTCTATTTTATTTGCAATTATCTGACCAGGAAGCCCAGAAGCTGTTCTGAGCAAGTTTCAGCAGACAGACCCATGTCTCTGCCCAGAGATCCTTGCTCCTGATAATCCCCCAGGAAGCCCTGCAGCTCACCTCTTCTCTGGAAGCTCCCTCCCACCCCCCAACAACCTGCTTTGCTTTGAGTCCCTGAGAAGCCACCACTCAGGCCTGACAAGCCTCCTTTAGCTATGGCTGGAGTCCTGCCCCAGTGGGGCAGGAAGGGATAGATGGTCAGGGCGTGCTTGTACAGGGCAGGGAGCTCACCACCTTGCAAGGGGCCCAGTTTCCCCAACCACTGAGTCCTGCTTTCCAGCAACCCCAGTTTTGTGCCTCTGACCCGACCTGCTCCTGTAATTACAGGACAGCCCTTTAGAATTTGGAGATGGGGTCTTGTGTCTCTCCTGGTTTTCTCCTCTCTCTTATGATCATCTCGACTTTTCATCCATCCAAAGAGGACATGCTTTCAAGTACCCGTTAACCATCTACTCAATCATTCCTTTAAACAATATATTGGGTTCCACCATGTGCTCGGCCCTGTGCTGGGCCCTGGGGCTCAGTGGTGCACATTACTCATTATGTGCTGTCTCGTGGGGCCAACGTTCTCCAGAGAGAAGCAGATCAAAGGAATTTTAAACTACAAGTAAAAATGAGGTTATGATCATTATGATAATATTCTAAGAAAGGAAGAAATATTGTCCAGAGGTATAGATGTCGTGGGGGGGAAACATGCTGCAGGTTCTGGGGCTCAGAGGCCTCTTTGAGGAGGAGATGGCTATAATCTGAAGCTGTAATCTGAAGGACAGGAAAGAATCAGTATGAGAAGGGCTGGCCCTGTGTCCTCAGGTTTCCGTTCAATCTCGTGGGGCACTGAGCAGAGATCACTCTAGTCCCGGGTCCAACTCTTCCCAGCTGAGTGAACTTGCACGTGTCTTTGACTCCTTGGCACCTCAATTTTCTCATATATTTAGTGTGTATAATTATGCCTGCTTGTTGAGCTGTTATAAGGAACCAACGAGACAGTCAAGTTCTATGCTGTACTCTCTAGTTTGGGAGGACTGGTCTCATGTCTCTTAATTTTCCAGATGATTGCTCAAATATCTGCCCGCACAACTTAGTAGAAGTGCAGTGTCTCCTGACTGAAGCCATTGCCGGCCTTTGTCCAGAAGGACCCAGAAGGTTTCTCTGTCCCAAGGGAAGACTCCTACTTCCAGTGTCAGGAGGAGAGAAACTAGTTCTCCCCTGGCCACCAGTGCCAACCTCTGCTGCCAACACAGGGGATCGCTGTGGAAGACGTACTCTGCTCACCTTCACGGAGCCTTGTGCTCCTTTTCAGTGGAGCCTGTGCTCCTGCGATCTCCACACTCTGGGTCCAAGGTTAGAACTTTCTTAGCCATTGGCCTCAAAGCAAACCACCACACCAGGCCAAGGAGGCTTCTACTTCAGCCACTTGGGAAGCCAGAACCAGCTCTCCTACCAATATCCCAGACCTTGTGCTGAGTCTGGTCCTCCTTTCAGACCCTCCCCTCTCTCATGGAGAGGGGGCCAGGTATTTGGAGTCTTTTCTAGACAATGGGTTATCCTGACTTTTAAGACACAGAACTGATCATGGAAGAGTTTCCCTGATGGCAAAGAATCTGCCTGCAAAGCAGGAGACGTGGGTTTGACCCCTGGGTTGGGAAGATCCCCTGGAGGAGAGCATGGCAATGCACTCCAGTATTCTTGCCTGGAGACTCCCATCGACAGAGGAGCCTGGCGGGCTGTAGTCCATAGGGTCGCAAAGAGTCAGACACGACTACAGTGCCTGAGCACGCCTGCCGCACGCAGGCCCTGACCATGGAATCTTCAGGGGCCCCGTGCAGATCTGCCCGCGGATGCTTCTGAGGCCAGCTCTGGGAGCCAATGGAGTAGCAGAAGCCTTTGTCAGGCCGTGGGGCCCTGCTGGCTTTGTGTTTGGGGAGTTAAGAGGAGTGTACTTCCTCCACCCTAGCCAAGGGAGATGCACCTGAGCAAGGAAGGTCTGTTCTAAGGGGCACCTCTGTCTGTACTTCAACAGAGAACTAGCTGGCAGCCTCTCTCACCGTGCACCCCTAACACAAGCTCCTTCTTTCCAGGTACTCTGGTGTGGATGTAGCTTCCCACTCTGTCCTCACAAAGCACCCAGTGGGACGGAGCTATTGCCAAAATTGACTGGAATGATGAGTGATTTGAGCCAAGGAGCGAGTGGCTGCCTCCTGGATGGCAAGCCTTTCTGTTTTTCTCCCAGCGCTGCTGGGCTCCCCTTCAGCCCTGAGAGCACACCTTCCTTGAAGATTGCTGGAGACCTGCCTTCTTGACCGGGTGCAGCGGCCTTCCACACCTCCCTAAGCCTTGCCCCCTGCCCAGTGTTCATCCTCCAGATGGACCAGCCAGGTCTTCCCCAGCCTCAGGGAGAGGGAGGGCAGCAGGGAAGGGCGTCTGGGATGGGTGGAAGCAGACATTCCATTTGGCAGCAGGGGGCAGGCAGAGCCCCTGCACCAGGCTAAGGAGAGGCCAGAGTGCAGAACTCAGCTAGAGAGGGGGGAGCAGACAGTGCCTTGCCTCCCAAGTCCAGGCTGTGCCCATAGAGAACGCAGCCCACAGTCCCTTCCTCGAGGATGGAGGGCAAGTGGAGGCCATGCTCCGCCCTGCAGCATGGTTATCAGCAGTGGCTGGGCCACCGCCAACGGGTGAGGGCCCATCGTGAAAACAATGTCCATTTTTTTGGTCGTTGTCGGCTTCAAGACCCGCAAATCTGTGTTCTTCAAGTCAAGGTAGGGGACCAACTCCAAGGTCAGGGGTAAGTGAGCAAACTCCCCTTGGTTCTCTGAAAGATGTCAAGGAAAGAGGTAAAGGAAAAAGCACTGATCTGCTGTATGTTTTAGCAAAGTCAGGCCATCTCTGCTGGCTGCAGTGTTCTCTCCTCTCAAATGACCTTTGAAGTTCCTTCTGGATCTTCTATTCAATGGTATTATAGTAATAACAACAAAAATCATCAGAATCACAGTGATAGCCAACCCTTTGATATCTTGTCTGATTAAATCCTCCTAGTACTAACATTGTCCCCATTCTATAGCCAAGGGAACTGAGCTTAGAAAGGGTAAGTCAATTGTGCAGCATCACCCAGTGGGTTAAGGCCAAAGCCTGGAATAAACCTGAGAGTCTCTGAGTGCAGAGCCCGACACACTTAACCCTTCCACTATGCCGTCAGGTTTGCCTCTGGAACAGTGCTGAGATGATCTGACCAATGCTGGTCCATTGCTGGCCTTTTGCTGGGGAAAATTGACCCATCCCTTGCTCTGGTTTCATGCCCTATGGCTTTAAGAAAACTTTTCCTCTCTTTCTACTGTAGTTTCTGAAGAAACTGGCTGAGCTGGCTCAGAACCACCAGCCGAAAGAACTCCTTGTGTGTAAGTCAAGCAGGCTCTTGCCTAAGAAAGCCGATGTGTGTGTGTGGGGGGGATGGTCCTGGTAAGTGACAGCTAAAGTGAAAGTGAAAGTCGCTCAGTCATGTCTGACTCTGCGACCCCACGGACTGTACAGTCCATGGAATTCTCCAGGCCCGAATACTGGAGTGGGTAGCCATCTCCAGAGGACCTTCCCAACTAGGGATCAAACCCAGGTCTCCCACATAGCAGGAGGTTTCTTCACCAGCTGAGCCATAAGGGAAGCCCAAGAATACTGCAGTGGGTAGCTTACCCCTTCTCCAGAAGATCTTCCTTATCCAGGAATTGAACTTGGATCTCCTGCATTGCAGGCAGATTCTTTATCAACTGAGCTATCAGGAAATCCAATAATAGCTAAATAATAGCTAATAATAGCTCTGTGATCTACACTGTGTCCAGACCTTTGAGTCCCGTGAAGGGATCACCGTTCCCATTTTACAGATAAGAAAATTGAGACTCCCTTCCCCAAGGTCACACTTCCAGGAGGTGGTAGGGTTGAGATTGCCCTCTACCATGGCCCCACTGACTGGGACAGACACATGGGTCACCCGCCATTCAGAGGAAAGCATGCCCACTACCTGCAACTCTTTCCTTGACCACATTGCTAAGGGCAATGACCAAACTGGGCTTGACAGACCAAATCCAGATTGGAATGAGCAGTTCCCGTGGCAAGAACATCCCAAGACCGAGAGTCGCAGTTGGGGCAGAGGGGAGCAGTAGGTCTGAGGTCAGAGAGCCTGTCTCTTATACACATCTATGTGTGTGTGTGTGGGGGGGGGGGTACCAGGGAGTAATTAGGGCGATATCTCAGAGGGGGAGACGTGCCTTCTTCTTGGGGAATATGACAGGCCCATCTGTCAACACGGCCTTCATGACTCCCTGCTCCGCGGGCTGGGCACCAAGGGGGGTACAGGGATGTCAAGAGCTTAGAGATCCTTTCCAGTTCTGGATGCTCTGACATGAAGACATCTCACCACCTTCTCCCAGCACCACCTCCCCCATACCCTGAAGCTCAAACTCTGTTAGGAGAGATAAGATTTATACACATGAAAGTGAAGAACAATGAGATGATTTGTGCCAAGTGTGTGGTCTATCTATGCATTAATAAGCATTTATTGAGTTTTCTTGGGACCAGGCACTGAGCTAGGCAAAGGGGAAACAGAGTGAAAGGCACTCAGACTCCCCTTTGAGCATAGGACCCATGGGAAGGACAGGTTCTTACTCAATTAGGGCCATGATAGAGGAAAGGAGCTTGGAGCTTCTTGGTGCCAAGTGCTGGGCTAAATACTTCTCGTGGATTTCCTTATTTAATCCCTACAAAATTCAATGAGATGGAGACTCTTAACTGTTCCCATCTTACGTGTGAGGAAATTGGGGTTTAGCAGAGTACTCGCTCAAGATCCTGATGTTTGTAAGAAGTGCTAGCAGGGCTTGAATCCAGAAAGGCCAAGAATCCTTTAACGGCTAAGTCCTCTTGTGCCAGATTACTCTTGTGTGGGTGGTGGAGATCCGAGAGTGTAGGCCGGGGCCAGATTATGGAGAAGCTCAAGTGCCTTGTCATTTCATCCTGAAGCTAGGGAGGATGTCTGTCAATCCAAAAGAAGATGGGCTGTGTGGTCAGGGAACAGAAGCATCACTGGAGAATGGCGAGCTTGAGGTGGCTATCGCTAGATGAATATCATTAGAGAAAGAAGGATGAGGGGAAAATGGGGGGAGCAAAGGGAGGAGAGAGGAGGCTCCCCAGTGTGGATGGGGAAGGTATGTGTGAGGGGTTAAGGATGGGGAGTTTTGGAAGGGTGAGGCCTTGGATTCCAGCCTGGAGTTGGTCTCTGGGGCAGTCAATGCTGGCTTTGTGGACTTGGTGTAGCTTGGGCAGGTGGGGTTCTGGGATGCTGTGGGCCTGGCGCAGTGTGCCTTTAGGATGAGCAAGACAGACATGGCCCCTGGCCTTCATGATTTGCAGTCCAGGAGCCGAGACAGACATGAATCAAGCAACCACAAGCACCCAGGGGTGAGTGCAAACAGCCCGGCAGCTGTCGAAATCCCAGAGGCCCTGGGGGAAAGGTGGGAAGCAACCCTTGGCCTCATCTCTTAGAGATGGGTTGGTGGGGGTGCTGAGGGAGAAGCATTCTGGACAGAGAAAACAGCAAGAGCAAAGCCTCAGAGGCAGGAAGAAATACAGCAGATTGGAAGGAAAGCTGAAAAGCCAGAGTGGTTTGTGCTCAGAGAGCTGGCGGGGTGTGGGGGGCGGGTGGGGAGGCTGCGACCAGACACCAAACATCTGGAGGTTTCACTGGAGAACATTTGGCAGACGTGAGTTTAAGTAGGGAAATGACATAAAAAGATCTGTGTTCTAGAAAGACCCCTCTGGCTGCTGTGAGAATGCAGTGCAGGGTATGTGTGGCTTTGAGAGGCCCGTTAAGACTCTCCACTAGGGGAGAGGTGGGGTGTCTGGATTGAGGTCGAGGTGCTGGACTCAGGAGGCCTGGACAGGTTGTACAGGCTTCTGGAAGATGGACTGAGCAGGACGTGGTGACAGACTGGATGTGGGGGAGAGAAAGAGGACTCACCAGGGACTCCTAGGTGTTTGACTTCACAGACAAGGTGGGTGGTGGGGCTGGATGTAGAGCTGGGGGCTCGGGAGGGATTCACAAAAGAGAATCATGACATGACTTGAGATGTGCTCGGTTGCTGCTGCCTTAGAGACCCAGTAGGGACTAAGACTCTGCACTCCCAATGGAGAGCTTCATCCCTGTATTGATCCCTGAATCAATCAATCAATCCGGGTTCGATCCCTGGTCAGGGAACTAGATCTCACATGCTAAAACCAAGCGCTCACATGCCTCAACTAGGACCCAGTGCAGCCAAATAAACAAATAAATAAACATTTAAAAAGACAAGAGACATCCAGTAGAGGCGATAGGGTGCCCAGGCCTGGGCCTCAGGAGATGAGTTTGGGCTGGAGGTGGACTCTAGCAATCATTGGCTAGAGTGGAACTTCAGCCTATAGGAAGGCCAAGGGAAGGAGCATGGGAAGACAAGAGGACCCAAGATAGAACGTCAAGGTTTGGATGGAGGAGGAGCCCAACAAAGGGCATTGAGAAGTTACTGGCAGGGCTGTGGGGAGACAGTGTCAGACAACCCCCGGGAGAGGGCGCTCAGAGGGGAAACTGAGGCAGACAGACCCGGCAGATTGAAGGCTACCCAGAGCCCAGTAGACCTGGGAGAAATGGAGTCACTGCAAACCTGGACAGAAGACACAGCAGAGGCAAGCCCACAGGTTGGCGAGCCTGGAGATGGAGCCTGGAGATAACAGGTCACCACCAGGAAACGGGGCCAGAAGGAGCAGGGCCAGATTGAAGAAGAGGGCAGAAGAAGGTTTGCTGTGTCTCCTCCTTGGCTGTTTTTTAAGATGGGAGGAACTGGGAATAGATAAAGGCTTTGGAGAGGGAGATTCTGGTTTTCTCTTACAGAGTAGACCCTTGAGGCTAAGAACAACAACACAATCCAGAAAGCGAGAAGAGGCAGTCAGCTTTTTAGCTGAGCAGCAAAAAGGCAAGCCAGCATTTGCCCTTTGGCTCTGCCAGGGAAGGTCAGATAAAGGCCTCTCCAGGGATGGAGAGAGAAAAGAGGTGGGGAAAAAGAGCAGCTGGAGGAGTCAGCTTTGCCCAGGAGGAGGAGGGAGGGGGGTGTTCTCCGAAGGTACATAGGAGTGTTCAAGGGGGGACATTAAAAGTGAGAATAAATAATAAAGGTTCTTATATGGAGCAAAGACTATCACAATTAAAGTTTGGCATCTGAATTTGGCTTTTAGTAGTGGCAGCTTGTAGGGAAAGAGTTCTGGCTTGGAAATTAGGAGATGTGGCTTCTGGTCTGTTCTGCTGCTAGCTGGGCTTTGGGCTCCTGGGCTCAGTTTTCCGAACGTGAGTTGAGATGGAGGCAAGAGTTTCTAATATTATCATGTGAAGTGGGTTTGACAGACTTGCAGCCTGCCAGTGGCTGGTGCTGAGGACGCTGCTGTGTGGGACTGCGTGAAGTAATAACGGCACTGGTCCTGGTAAGTGACAGCTAAAGTGAAAGTGAAAGTCGCTCAGTCATGTCTGACTCTGCGACCCCACGGACTGTACAGTCCATGGAATTCTCCAGGCCCGAATACTGGAGTGGGTAGCCATCTCCAGAGGACCTTCCCAACTAGGGATCAAACCCAGGTCTCCCACATAGCAGGAGGTTTCTTCACCAGCTGAGCCATAAGGGAAGCCCAAGAATACTGCAGTGGGTAGCTTACCCCTTCTCCAGAAGATCTTCCTTATCCAGGAATTGAACTTGGATCTCCTGCATTGCAGGCAGATTCTTTATCAACTGAGCTATCAGGAAATCCAATAATAGCTAAATAATAGCTAATAATAGCTCTGTGATCTACACTGTGTCCAGACCTTTGAGTCCCGTGAAGGGATCACCGTTCCCATTTTACAGATAAGAAAATTGAGACTCCCTTCCCCAAGGTCACACTTCCAGGAGGTGGTAGGGTTGAGATTGCCCTCTACCATGGCCCCACTGACTGGGACAGACACATGGGTCACCCGCCATTCAGAGGAAAGCATGCCCACTACCTGCAACTCTTTCCTTGACCACATTGCTAAGGGCAATGACCAAACTGGGCTTGACAGACCAAATCCAGATTGGAATGAGCAGTTCCCATGGCAAGAACATCCCAAGACCGAGAGTCGCAGTTGGGGCAGAGGGGAGCAGTAGGTCTGAGGTCAGAGAGCAGATCGCAGAGATGCTGAATGTCAAGTCAAGTAGTCTGAATGGCACCTTGTTGACATGGGGAGCCAGCGAGGGTTTGGGAGGAAGGTGAGTACAATTGATGGGATGAGGCTGGAGTCCTGCAGGGAAGGAGGGAAGAAAATAAACCCAGAGGGGATTTGTTGATGCATTTGGATGGGGAAGGAATAGAAGAACTGGCCTGAGAAGGGCATTAGCTTCTCCAGATCCAAGGCTAAGCTGCCTCTTTCTTGGAAAGGGATGAGGAATCACAGGCCAGCTCCAGCTCTGGGCCCATCAGAGAGATGAGTTAGGACATGTCTGCGGGTGTTGTGGGATTTTGTTGTCTGTTTACAAACTGACCTCCTGTCTTTGGCTATAGCTGAAAGTTTATGAAAGCTTTTAACCTGCAGCTGGCTGTGTCTCTCAGCTTCGCTGCCTCTAGGGTATCTCGGTGGGTCACCGGGCCTCTCCTCTTTCTGCCACACCAGGCCTCAATTCCAAGGAGGCTGTAGGCCTCTGTGCCACTGACCCTGCAGAGCCTTAGGTCCCTCAGACCCTGGTGGAGGCTTGTCCTGGGCTCAGGCTCCCTAGAGCCCCCAGATGCCACATCAGTGTATTCTCTGCCACCAGCCTCACCTGCTCAGGAGTCAAAGCTGTGCATCACTGAGGCCATTTAATGCTCTTCCAACCTGGGGAGACTCGCAGCTGAGCCACAGGCCCTGAGCCCCGCCTCGTGGCTGGTTATTAAGCCAGAACCAGAGGCAGGGGTTCATCCTGCTGCTGGGACCCTCCAGGGCTGGGCTGGAGAAAGGCCCGAGACACAGGACACTGGGTTCCAATTCTGGCCCTGACATCCCCACCATGGGACCCTGAGAAAGTCCTTCCTCCCGTGGTGGGGGTAGGGGTGGGCGGCAGGTGAGGAAAGTGGATTGGATGATGCTTACAGCGCAGAGTCTTTGGGAGAGTGAACCAAGTCCTTTGTCCCACAAGCATCCCTTGGCCCTTCTGCATGGCCGCCTATGGGGCTGGAGCTGTGTGCGAGACCTGCCCTCAGGGCTGGCATGACCTCTGTGAAAGGCCTGCCTCCCAGGGTATCCAGTCACAGGACATAAAGAGGGTCACCCGAAGTTCACCAGGGTTGGTAAAGGGGACTCTGAAAAATGTCAAAGACCTTCTAAGCTCCTCTGTTGACCTCTTCTCCTTCCTCCCTACCCTGTCCCAAGCCTTGTTCTCATCCCACCCCCACCATCCACTATGTAAAGCCATACCCTTCACCCCTCCTTCTCGGGGTCTTTTCCCTCTCCTCCTGGTCCCCCCAGCCTTTCCTTCCTTGCCTTCCTCTGCTTTCTCTTCACCAAGGTTCAGCATCTCCTTCAGGGGTGGCAGGGAGGGGAGAGACCAAGGCCCCGTGCAGAGGCCCAGAGGGCCCGGAGCAGATGCTGCCCGAGTGGCCTTAGGCCAGGAGGAGGGGTTGTGTGTTGGGGGCTGAGAGTCGGGGCTTCATAACTCAACCTCCGTTTCCCTGCCCAAGGGCCCCTTGTCCTCCTCCAGGACATGTGTCCTCAAGCCCAGACCCACTGCGTTCCCCCGACCCAGACCAGTGTGTGATGAGGGGTCAGCAGGCAGAGCCCCCGGTTGCTTCCTGCACAGGGAAAACCCGAGATAGCAGAGTTCCTGGACTCAGAGACACCGGAACCGGAAGCATCTTCAGGTGTGCCCTTCTCCCATTTTGCAGATGGAGAAACTGAGGCCCAGAGAGAACTGAGATGTGTCCTCGCTGAGGTCTGCAGCCAGTCCTTCTCACGTTCAGGCACGGTTCCCTTTCAGGGCAGAACACTGTCCCGGTGACGTCGACTATTAGTATTATTACCGGTGTCGCCATTGTTGTTAATCACCACCGCTTACGGGTGACACCATGTGCAACAGACAATCTTACCCTCATTTTACAGATGAGGAGCCCAGGAGGCTTGGGATAGTAAATGATTCACCTGCAGTTTCCCAGTCAGTAGGTGGCAGTGTGGGGAAGCGGTCCCAGAGTGTGGAGTCCCAGTTCCTGGGGTCAAACTCCAGTTCTCTGCTTATCAGCTATGTGGTGCTGGGTCACTTACTTGCCTTAGCTTCCTTTCTTGTAGAGCAGAGCTACCTGGGGTGTGGCTGTGAACAGGCCTGGCCACACCACTCACACCCTGACCCATCACTGGCTGTGAGCCCTCAGCCAGTCCTTCACACTCTGAGCTTGGAGGCCTCACCCAGGATGCAGAAAGCAACATCCCCTCTGCAGGGTTAGGGTGGGGGTTACAGTGGAGCAACTGGAAGAGCTGGTGCTCAGGAAGCCACAATCTATCTGAGCTGCCTAATTCCTAAGGTGAACAGAGCCCTGTCGCTGGGCACGCAGATTTCTTTCGGTGATCCACCATATTGTAAATAGGCCCGCTGTGAACAGGTTTTCGGTTCTTGGATTATTTCCTACAAGTAAAGTCCTGGGGGTTGAGTGTTGCATGGGTCAAAGGGCAGGGCATTCATGCCTCATATGAGTTTTTTGTTATGAGCAGAGCTCTGGTATCAGATGGACCTGAGTGTGAATCCCCTGGGGAGCCGCTTCCTAGTGTGTGGCCCTGGGCCAGTGACTTCACCTCCCTAAGCCTCAGATCTCTTATCTGTACATCGGGGATAATAAAATTGCCTGTCTCAAGGGATGACTGCCTGACATCGAGAATGTGCTCATAAACCTCACCTTTTATTGTGCTACCGACTTGCTCTGATCACTGTTTCCCCAGTTAATCGATAGGAAGGCCAAGGCTGAGGTGGGGGACCAGCTGCCTGACCACGATCACACTGTGCACAGTTGGTGGCACAGATGTATTTGGGGTCTGCTTCAGCCCCTCCTCTGGGAGACTCTGGGACTCAAGCAAGGGCTGGAATTAAGAGGAGGTGGAGCGATGGTGGCCTAAGACCCTGTGCAGGTGACAGGTGGTAGGAATGTGGGAAAAGGAAGGGGACACTTAGATAAGAGTTCCAGGTGGCTCTCCATGGCCTAAACATGCCTGCTGACTCCTTGCCGTTTCATTTCCCACCTCCATTCTTCTGCCTGCAGTTTGCTCCACCCAGAATGGTCTGTGGTGAGTAGAGTCCCCTTTGTCTTTTTCTCCATAGGGTGCCACTGTCCTCAAGGAATGTCAACAGAGTAGAATGAACTTGGGCATTTTGAAGCTGGTCTGGACCCTGTCGTTTTCTCTAATGGAGAAACGGAAGCACTGAAAGGAGATGATGCCCAAGGCCCCATAGCCCACGCATCCATCTGCTTCTTATCGGCCTGCTAAGTGCTCAGTGCAGGTACGTGCTTGGCCAGGAAGGATGGAGGTGTGGCAGAAGGAACACAGGTTTGGGGATCAAAAGACTCTCTTACTTGCTCACAAGTAAGTCCCTTGTCTATCATTTCTTTGCAGGGCCCTGGGCTTGTGATGGCCCCTCTGGGCCTCTTTTCCACCTGTAAGACGGAAGTGATAACCCCACGAATTTCATGAGGCTGCCATGAGGAAAGGGTGGAGACACTGCACCAGTGGATGGTGACCTGGTGGAGGGGCAGGGGCTTCTGGGAGACAGGTGCCCATGTCCAGGCTGGAGGCAAGCCCTAGCTCCTCCACTTTCCAGCTGTGTGACCTTGGAAAAGTCACCTCTCCTCTCTGAGCCCAAGTCCCTCGCCTGTGAACTGTCACCTCCATAGAGAGAGCTTCCCTGATTCCTTTATCCCCAGCTTCCTCCCATCAGCCCCTTCACTTCCTCCGTAGCACTAATCACAAGTTGCAGTTACCTTGTTTCTTTTTGGTTGTTGCCTGTCTTCCCCTTCTAGAACATAAGGTCCACTAGAGCGGAGATTTTTGTCTGCTGTGTTGGCTGCTGCATCTCTGGGATCTAGCCCAGTACTGGCACATAGTAGGCACCCAATAAATAAATACCTGTCGAATGAATGGAGGGATGACTAAGTGGATGCAATGGAGTTAGTCATTCCACCCTCCCAAGGTCGGGGCGGGGGGGTTATAGATGAAAAAAGACAAGATGTGGAATGTGCCTGGCCTAGCACATAGTAGGTTCAACTTAAGGATGGTTGGAGCTGCCATTATCAAACTGAACGTAAACTTGGCAGCTGCCTCCCAAGGAGCTGGGCCCTGGTGGAGGGAGGCTCAGCAGCTCTCGCAGAGCGGCTTCCACTTCCTGGCTTCAGCCAAGCCCTCTAATTGCTCCCGTCTCCTTGGCAGCCTCGGCAGCTGTCTAATGAGTTTGCACCCAACTGGCCCCTGCCCATCTGCAAGCAGACAAAGGCCCTCTGTCCCTGGGATGTGCCTCCTGCCCACCCACTCATCTCTCACACCGAAGTCCTGGTTGCTAAGCTCCACATCTGTGGTGGTGGAGGAGCCCAGGACTCCTACATGGACCTGGGGCCCAGGGCAGAGTGGAAGGAACATCTGCCTGGAGAGGGGGGTTCTGGGTCCAAGCCCAGCTCTGTCCCAGCTGCTGGGTGACGTGGGAGACCATGGGATGTCATGATCAAGAGCACAGCTTTTGAAGCCAGACAATCCGGGTGGGAATCTTGCCTTCACCACCCACCAGCTGTGTGACCCTGGGAAAATCACATATGTCTTTAATCCTCATCCTCAAAGCAGGAAGAGATGACGTGAGTGAATGGGGGTAGGTTCTCAGAACAGCTCCTGGCACGTATGAAGAGCTACTCGAATTATTGGAGACCACCTTTTGATCCAGCATCCTCACATTCGTAGTCCTCCCACCTGTAAAAGCAGGTGGCTTAACCTCGACACTGGGCCTTCCCAATGGCTCAGTGGTAAAGAATCTGCCTGCAATGCAGGAGACCTGGTTTGATCCCTGAGTTGGGAAGATCCTCTGGAGGAGGGAATGGCAACCTGCTCCAGTCTTCTTCCTTGGAGAATCCCATGCACAGAGGAGCCTGGAGGGTTACAGTCTATGGGGTTGTAAAGAGTCGAACACCATGGCACCACTGATCTCTTAGACTAGGTCATTCTTTGTCGTGAAGGGCTGACCTGTGCACTGTAGGATGCCCAGCATCTTTGAATTGGTGGCCTCAACCCATTCAGTTGGGAAGTTTCCTGTCAAATTCTGAAATTCCCTGATTTGCTTCAGAAACCCCAGGATCTCTCCCATGATCTGAACCATTATAAAACAATCTTGGCTTAAAAACACCCACTTGGAAGTGTTCACACCAAAATAACCTCCCTAATTTGGGTGCTCCAAAGCCTCAAGCTGCTGGTGGTGAGTATTAAGGCTGGGAGGATGATGGTGACTTTGTGGAGAGAAGCCAGAAGCTCACTTATGCAACAGCTATAGCAGGACACAGCCCTGAGCACCCTAGAAACTCCCAGACATGTTCCCCGTAGCCTCCCATCTTTCCTTCTGAGACACACAGCGCCGCCAGCCCATAGTCTTTGTGCCCCACTCTGCTTACATCCTGCTGTGTCCCCAGCCCCGGCTCTGCCAGCCCAACTCCTGGACCCCACCACTCAGGCCCGGGGTTCCCCATGGTCCCACCTCCACTACGCCCTCCCCCTGCAGGCCTGTGTCGGTCGCAGCCACGTGGCTGCTGCCGGCCCTCCTGCCCCCGGTGCCCTTTCTCCTCCAGGCCCTGCCCTGAGGTCCTCCTTCCTGAGGCTCTCCCAGCCTCCTCCATCAGGCTCTGCCCTGCCGGCCCAGGCTCCAGAGCCAGCCCTGAGCTCACTGCATTGCTGGAACACATGTCTGCCCAGCATGGCATCGGGTTTATTTATGAGGCTGTCTGCCTGCCCCGGGTCCCTGGAGCCCTGGGGCAGTGCCCTGTCTGATTCATGGCCCAGCGCAGGGGCTGGCCAGCATCGGGAGCGCGTGCTGAGCGGTGCTGACGGCAGCTGGCTCTGGGAGGAGGCATCGGGAGGTCTGGTTGGCACGGAGCTCAGGCCCAGGGGTGGAGGGGGCTGGCTGCTGCCAGGGCTGCTGGAGCGGACTGAATCCCTCACGGCTTTCTCTCCCTCTCCTTCACAAGCTCACTACTCCCCACCCACCCCAAGTCACTGACTCGCTCACTAACAGCGAGCTCATCCATTCACTTCTCCACTCACTCACTCTATTCATCTGACAGACGGTTCCCGAGCTCTGCTATTACACCCAGCCCTGCTCTGGTGTAATGGACGCAGAAGCCCTGGGCCCAGAGGAAGCCCTGGATGCAGAGACCTGGGCCCCAGCCCAGTTCTGAAGATCTTCTGTTCGGCAGTGGAGGTGGTGGTGGGGGCGGGGCCACAGACACATAAGCACGTGGCTGCAGCGCCAGTAAGATCACGTACAGGCAATGTGCCCACAGAGGGATCTGAGCTGGCTTCACGGAGGAGGTGACATTTGAACTGGGCCTTAAAGACTGAGCGGAGAAGGCAATGGCAAGCCACTCCAGTACTCTTGCCTAGAAAATCCCATGGACGGAGGAGCCTGGTGGGCTGCAGTCCGTGGGGTCGCTAGGAGTCGGACACGACTGAGCGACTTCACTTTCACGCATTGGAGAAGGAAATGGCAACCCACTCTAGTATTCTTGCCTGGAGAATCCCAGGGACGGCAGAGCCTGGTGGGCTGCTGTCTATGGGGTCGCACAGAGTTGGACACGACTGAAGTGACTTAGCAGCAGCAGCAGTTAGAGATTAAAAAATACCAAGGAAGGGCTGGGGAGACTGGGCTTAGAGTTTGGGGAGGGTGAGGAGGAGAAATGATAGAACAGGAAAAGAGACAGCTTCTGCAGGTCTTGGGGGTGGTTTGGCCAAGTGACTGTAAGGTAGAAGGAGGGACAAGAATCCACCAACCACCTTTCATGCACATCTAGGGAACCCACGAACACACTGTCAGTGCCCAGCCAGCATCCCAGGGTCTGGGGTGTAAGAATGACACAGATACTGCCCTCCGAGAGCTTACACTCCAGTGATGAGAGTGGATGACTGGAAGAGCAAATCGAGCCTGTAATGCTAGAGGGCAATAGGACCATGGAGCAGGGGTTAGTTGTTAAATCCTGTGAACAAGGAGGACCTCTCTGAGCGATGCTGCATCTGGCGAGGGTGTCCCAGACCATTCCTGGGAACTTGACCTGCTTGTTGGGGAAGAGGCTGGTGACCATTCAGTATCACGTCCCCTGCTGTCATCCGGCCCAGCAGCCTGCAGCCCACGGCAGTTGCTGTGGCGGCTTTCCTCTGGCCATCCGTCCACCTGCTGTCCCCTGCCGCTCACTGTCCTGCAGCAGGGACCTGCCTCGTCTCTGAACCTGGTGCCCAGCATAGGGCCTGGCACATAAGGGTCTGACTGGGACAAGAGACTCGGGGTATCTGCTGCCCATCCAGGCAGAGGTCAGGGCGCATGAGGAGGTTTGGGGCATTTGAGGGTTCTGGACACCCATGAGGAACAGGATCTCTTCTAGTGGGTGCCCAGCCCTTCATGGAGGAGGTGAGCATGAAGGAATCCCAGACCTACTCCAGGCATGTCTGGGCAGAGGAGTACTGAAGTCCCCTATTCTAGCCTTTCTGAGAGTTGAGACTCTAGAACTAAGGCTCACACTGAGGCTTTTTCTGATCCTGGAACCAGAGGCTTTAGAGAGGGACAGAGTCCAGGGACCAAGCACAGGGACAAGACCCAGGGAAGCAAGGGTGGTGGACAGGCGTGAGAGACTTAGCAGCAGCAGCAGTTAGAGATTAAAAAATACCAAGGAAGGGCTGGGGAGACTGGGCTTAGAGTTTGGGGAGGGTGAGGAGGAGAAATGATAGAACAGGAAAAGAGACAGCTTCTGCAGGTCTTGGGGGTGGTTTGGCCAAGTGACTGTAAGGTAGAAGGAGGGACAAGAATCCACCAACCACCTTTCATGCACATCTAGGGAACCCACGAACACACTGTCAGTGCCCAGCCAGCATCCCAGGGTCTGGGGTGTAAGAATGACACAGATACTGCCCTCCGAGAGCTTACACTCCAGTGATGAGAGTGGATGACTGGAAGAGCAAATCGAGCCTGTAATGCTAGAGGGCAATAGGACCATGGAGCAGGGGTTAGTTGTTAAATCCTGTGAACAAGGAGGACCTCTCTGAGCGATGCTGCATCTGGCGAGGGTGTCCCAGACCATTCCTGGGAACTTGACCTGCTTGTTGGGGAAGAGGCTGGTGACCATTCAGTATCACGTCCCCTGCTGTCATCCGGCCCAGCAGCCTGCAGCCCACGGCAGTTGCTGTGGCGGCTTTCCTCTGGCCATCCGTCCACCTGCTGTCCCCTGCCGCTCACTGTCCTGCAGCAGGGACCTGCCTCGTCTCTGAACCTGGTGCCCAGCATAGGGCCTGGCACATAAGGGTCTGACTGGGACAAGAGACTCGGGGTATCTGCTGCCCATCCAGGCAGAGGTCAGGGCGCATGAGGAGGTTTGGGGCATTTGAGGGTTCTGGACACCCATGAGGAACAGGATCTCTTCTAGTGGGTGCCCAGCCCTTCATGGAGGAGGTGAGCATGAAGGAATCCCAGACCTACTCCAGGCATGTCTGGGCAGAGGAGTACTGAAGTCCCCTATTCTAGCCTTTCTGAGAGTTGAGACTCTAGAACTAAGGCTCACACTGAGGCTTTTTCTGATCCTGGAACCAGAGGCTTTAGAGAGGGACAGAGTCCAGGGACAAGCACAGGGACAAGACCCAGGGAAGCAAGGGTGGTGGACAGGCGTGAGCGGTGCTTGGCAAACTGCCTCTTCTTCAGCCCTTTCGTCGTTCTTCCTCCTCGCCCCAGGCTTTGAGTCCAGAGCCCAGCCTCTCCAGCTCTTACTGGTGGGTATGGAGTCAACCCTGCAACTTCTTCTGGTCAGGGCAGAGGCTCTTTCCACTCACTCTGAGGTTCCAGGCTTCACCAGCTTGGGGGAAATGCCAGAGACAAGCCAGATGAGCTTGGACATTGCATCAGGACTAAGCCGAGAAGAGAACCCCTAGGGAGTGATGGGGACCCTGGGGCAGAGCAGGGGGCTCTTGGGGCACTGGGATCTAGGCTGTGGTCTCTGGCCCCCAGAGCCTGGAGACCCCTCTGGAGATACTGAAGGTCCTCATCTCTGTCCAAGGAGGAGGTGGCATCCTTCCTGCAAGAGGAGTTTGCAAGGAGGCCTTTCAGACCTCAGAGAGGCATGCACGCTTTGTGCCAGAGATTCTGGGATGGAAGGGAGGAGCCAGACCTTGGCTGACTCAGAGCTGCAGCCCCTCTGCTGACCCCAGGAGACACCAAAGTCCTGCTCACCACCACTTGGCCAAGATTTGGCAAGGGTTTCCTGTGGTGGGGTACATTCACTCAGCTAGATCAGTGTAAGTTGCTGAAAACAAAAATCTAAATTGTAAAGATGTATTATGACTATTCTTCTTAAGTCACTGTTTTGTTCCACAAATAAACTTTCTGCAGGATTGACAGTTGAGCCATAGAAGGCACCTGGGGAATTCTGGATGCCTTGGATGACTCTAATCCTCAAGATTTTAAATTAAAAATATAATGCATGCTTACTCTAGAAATTCAAATATTACAGTGATATCAGCCTAGATAGGGAGACCCATATCCCCCAAGTTCTCTTCAGCTGCTCCTGCTCACAGTTTAGAAGTTCTTCCCCAGTTTTTTTTTTTTTTTTATGTGTGAATGTTAGGGTAATGTGGATAATTTCTCTGAAATACAGTAACATGTATTTTTTTTCTCAAGCTTTCTTACGTGAATTTTCCTTCTATTGAGCCAGAGGCATCCATCTGCCTTAGGGAGGATTAAAAATTGCTAGAATAGTAATGTAAGAGAAATAAGGAACAATGCTTAGTTAGCTTTTGACTCCCAAAATAGGATCTCAAAATCCATAACAAGACAATAGTTTTGAAAAACTGGCTTTGGCAAGTGGTATATTGGTAAGATGCTTTGGGATGCAGGTAACAGTAAGTCTAACACACAGTGGCTTCAACAATGAGATGTCTTGGCTCAGGTAACCAGATTCCAGAGATAGCGTGGGCTTCAGGACTGGCTTAATCCAGCAACTCTGGCCTAGTACTCAGCAGTCCCTTGGCTATGCTCTGTCTGATGGCTTCATCCTGGAGTTGGCTCCCCTCAGAACTGCCAGATAGCTAAGGCGCACATTCAGCACCAGGACACCAAGGGAAAAGGAGAACATGTCCCTTCTGGTGGATCCTTCTAACAGCAAGGAAATACCTGTTTCCAGCAGCTCCCAGTATATTTCCCTTTGCATCATGGCTGGTGTTGCATGCCTGTTCCTGTGGCCAGAGATGCGCCCTGCGCTGGCACTCAGGCTTGGGTTTCTGGACCATGTGGGAGAGATTCCATGACACCAGTTGGAGCAGCCCCCAGAGCTGAGGCTGAGGCTAGTCTCACCTGAAGCACAAGAGTGATGTGAAGGCAAGATGGACTCTGGAATGAAAACTGGGGCATTTTAAAGAGATGGAGCAGGGAAGAGAAGGGAGGTAGAGAATCATCAGCACCTACTATAAGAGAGAGAAAGCAGGGTTGTCTGCTCCCAGGACTTCCTGCAGATGCCAGGCGCAAACAGAGGGATGAACGTGGAGTCTTACTATAAGGCACGGGCAGAAAGAAATCATGGTGCAGTGTGGGGTGAAAAGCCTGCCCAGCTCTGGACAACGTGGACACTGCTTCCATTTCTCAGAGGAGCCATTAGAGAGCTGGAAAAACAGACTCGTAGGAGGAAAGAGTGATGCCAAGAGGCTGCCTGTGCCTCACCCTTCTCTCTGAGCCCCAGCCTGGGAGAAGTTGTAGAAAAGCTAGAAACCCCAGATGGGACTTCCGCCCACTTCTAGAACTCTGTAGGATGTTATATGGAGGGATACTTGGTCCATGCCCACAGTAGAGTAGAAAGGAGAGCAGGAAATGTGCATGAGTTTCTTGGGCTGCCATAACAAGTGGTTTAAAAACTTATTCTTTCACAATTTTGGAGGCCAGACGTCTGAAATCTCAGCACTGGCAGGGCTGTGCTCCGGCCCTGGGGGGCAGCCTGTTACTTGCCTCTTCTGACTTCTGGTAGCTGTTGGCACTTTGTGTGGCTCCGTCACTCCCGTCTTTGCCTCTGTCTCCACATGTTCTTCTCCTCTGAGTCATCTCTTCTATGTCACATCTTCCTTGGACTTTCTCTTGAAAGGCCACTTGTCATTGGGTTTAGAGCCCCCCACTTAGGTAATTCAGGATGATCTCATCTCGAGACCTAATTTAATTATATCTGCAAAGAAAGTGAAAGTCACTAGTCGTGTCCGACTCTTTTCAACCCCGTGAACTGTACAGTCCATGGAATTCTCCAGACCAGAATACTGGAGTGGGTAGCCTTTCCTTTCTCCAAGGATCTTCCCAACCAGGGCTTGAACTCAGGTCTCCTGCGCTGCAGGTGGATTCTTTACCAGACGAGCCACAAGGGAAGCCCAAGATACTGGAGTGGGTAGCCTATCCCATCTCCAGCGGATCTTCTCGACCCAGGAACTGAACCAGGATCTCCTGCATTGCAGATGGATTCTTCACCAACTGAGCTACCAGGGCAGCCCTATATCTGCAAAGACCGTTTTGCCAATTCACATCCACAAGTTCTAGGGGTTCGGATGTGGACATATCTTCTGAGGGGTCAGCATTCAAGCCACTACAGTGTTCAGTCTTCTCTACGGAGAAGGCAATGGCACCCCACTCCAGTACTCTTGCCTGGAAAATCCCATTGATGGAGGAGCCCATGGCTGCAGTCCATGGGGTCACTAAGAGTCGGACATGACTGAGTGACTCCACTTTGACTTTTCACTTTCACACATTGGAGAAGGAAATGGCAACCCACTCCAGTGTTCTTGCCTGGAGGATCCCAGGGACAGCAGAGCCTGGTGGGCTGCTGTCTATGGGGTCGCACAGAGTTGGATACGACTGAAGCAACTTAGCAGCAGCAGCAGCAGTCTCACACTTGTCTCCTGTGTGATGGGAAAGGGTTGCCCTGGTTTCCCAGCCCCTCAGGGGACACAGAAAGCCACTGAGTTCTGGTGTGTCACTTGCCAGTCAGGACCCTGGACAGGGTCACAATGTCCCCAAGTCCTAGCCAGACTGCAGGGATCCTGATCAACTCTCCTCTTCTGGAGCTTCTACAGTCTTCGCCAGGTTAAACCAGCCCTGAGCTCTGCCTGCTGCACAGGTAATGGCAGCTGGGATGAAAACTGAGCATCAGAACCCACAGGATGAGACATTCTTACAAGAAAGATGTGAGGCCAGGGAGGGGCTCTTCCCTGAAGTCCTGAAGACACCCCAGCTTCTAGTTCTTAGACCCCCAAGTTTCTAGTTCATAAACTCCAAACTTATACTTCTTTCCTTCTTGGGAAATAGCTTGTGAAAGGGAAATAGCTCTGATAAGGAACTAAAGTTTGCATGGATTGAATCGTCCAAGGAGAGTGAGTTACTTTAATTGCAAATTGTTTTTTCCATCCCTTCCTCCCACCTCCCCCACCTAATCATATAAATGACAAACTTTTGCAAGTTGTAGGACTGTCAGGTATTATTTTTTTGATGGGCATATGTTATACATACTGTTCAGCAAATTGATTTTTTAAAAAACATCACTTTATTGACGAGTGATTGTGCAAAGTACACTTAACACTTCATACATTAGACATATTTTTATGATGATATACTTTAGAGCTACCTTACTTCTTTTTAAATCCATATATTATAATTTATTTAACCAAACCCCTATGGTTAAATACATTTGGGTGGATTGTCAAACTTCATTGAATTAAACAAATCAAGTCAAGCAATGTGCAATATTGCCCATTCAGCCTGGAGTTGCAAAAATGCACTATTTTTTCCCTTTCTCCTAAGTCTATATAACTCTGACCCCCATATTTCAACAAATGAAAAAGGAATTAATCCTGACCGTTGGTCAGAAAAATGCCCCTTCCAGAATGCTCTGGGGAGTCAGGCAGAGGGCAGCTCGCAAGGACAGGTCTTCCAGTGGGAGTAGCATTCTGAACTCTTGAATGTAAGCTGCTGGCAGTGTTTACTCCACTTTGAGTCAGTCAGTTGTCATTTGGCAAAGAAGGGCAGCAGACAGAGATCTTGGCCTCACTGCAACATTCCAATTGCAAAGGTCCTTTTTAAAAAAACTCCGTGCACATATCTGAGATATGAAGGTGCAGAAGGGGCTTGGTTGTGTTCTCACCCAGCATTTGCATCAGATCCTTTCAGACTGCAAGCATCAGAAACCCTAATGAAACAGAAACACAGCAGGAAATGTGCTGGCTCATGCAAATGAGGAGTCCAGGAACTCCAGACATGCTGCACCCAGGGGCTTAACTGACACCACAAAGACTCTCTCTCTCTCCATCTTCCAGCTAAGCCTGCCTTTTTTTTTTCCCCTTATTTTCTTTTATTCTGGGCAGATTTTCTCTGTCTTGCAAGCTGTCCACCAGCTGTTCCCATCTCTTCTTTACAGCTCAGGATCTCAGCAGATAGAGTTTCCAGACATCTCCAGTAAAAGTCTCAGGGGAGACCCCCATTGGCCTGGCTTGGGTCATGTGTTTATCCTTGAGTCAATCACGACACCTGGGGGTGGGGACATGGTTGGCCAGGCATGGTTCCCAAGTCCCCCCACTGGGTGTGGGGAGACTGCCCCACGCAAGCCACACAGAGCAGAATTAGCAGGGGAGACATGACTTGCCAAAGTACGGCTGGACTGACAAACAGAAACTCATGGTGCTTGGCCCCTGTCAGGTTACACTTCTGCAGATGAGATGCCTGTTACTTGGATACAGAACTGGATGTGGCTGGACTCCAAACTGAAAGCTCTGCAGAGCAGTCAGAGCCTGCTCAGACCTGTCTTAGGTTCCCACTTCCCAGTTCCCCTCAGGTCAAAATGGTGGTTTGGGGGTTCTCATCCAAGCCCACACCCCTGGGCCCTGCCTCTCCCTGACCCTCTGCCTCCCTGGTTTAGGCTCTGCAGACAGTGTAAACACGCCCAGCTTTTCTGACCTGGGAGGACACTGTAGAGGATCAGCACAGTCTGAATTTGAGTGGCATGGGGGTAAGTATAAGTGGGCCCTTCTCAGGGCTTCAGGATCGCATAGCTTAACTCAACACTAACTTTGTTCATGTCAACCTTGAGATCTGCCTTGACCCCTCTGATTCCCATCCTGTGGCCTGGGTCTCTGTTGCCCTGGGAACGCTGGTCCCTTTGTCCTTGCTCTGGCCCTGACCTGGCTGGCAGCCTCTCTGCCGGGAACCTCATCTATGTCTCTGGCTATGGGAGGCATTCTGGCATTCAGTGGTGCTTGCCGGGCACAGTCAGGATTTGGGAGACTCAGAGGGCTGGGGGCTGTGGCTCAGACCACATTCTGAACGGTCTTCAGGACATGGCCCAGCTTGGGTGTCTGAGCAGATATGCATACAGATGGTGCCTCATTTCATTGGACCTTCAGGGTACAGTCTCTGCTGACCCTGCCTCGATCTCATCCCTCTCCCCTTCCGTGTACAGCCCCAGACTGGACAACATGGTTTCTCTCTTCAGGCCTTTGTCCACACTGTCCCCTCTGCTGGAATGCTCTCTCCTGCCTGGCCCATCAGTACACGTCCTTCAAAACTCAGCTTCAAAAGAGTAACCACTTCACTCAAGTGAGGATTCGACCGTTACTACCTGCAGCTCTGAACCTCAGGGCTTCCGTGAGCCTGGGAGGCACCAGGGAGTTAAAATCACTGCTACCCCCGCACCCCCATACCTTGAAATAGCCCTCAACCAGTGACCAACAGGAGTTGATGTATAAATAGCCCTCAACCAATGACCGACAGGAGTTGATGTATTAAAGTCCACCTCCCCGGCGCCCTGAGTGGGATAACTCTCGAGGGCGTGGTTTATGGGGTTTCTCAGAATCCCTCTGTGGGACTCAACTCTAGATGCCCAGGTGGCGACTTGCTTGTGGATACACACGTCGAGAGCCTCCTCCTGCACGCTGTCACTTCTTCACTCGCTTGTGAGTTTTCCTAGGACCGCCTGCTGTGATGGACTGAATCATGTCTCCCTACCTTCCCAAGTGACTGTATTTGGTGATCAGGCCTTGAGGGAGATAAGTAAGGTTTAAACCAAGTCATAAGCCTGAGGCCCTAATGGTGTCCTTACATTAAAGGGAAGAGGAAGGCACACCAGAGATATTGCTCTGCCTCTCTACACAAGCACAGAGAAGCAACCACGTGATGGTGAGAAGGTAACCATCCGCAAGGCAGGGAGAGGCCTCGCCAGAAACGAACGTGAATGGCACCTTGACCTTGGACTTCTAGCCTCCAGAACTGGGAGAAAATAAAGGCCTGTTGTTTTGACACCCGTCTATGGTATTTTGTTACAGCAGCCTTAGGAGATGAACACACCTCCAACGAAACTACTTGCTCTCAAAGCCTTGTCTCGGGGTCGCCACCTAGGGAACCCAAACTAAAGACAGGTGCTCAATTTCACTAGGCAGCAGGGAAATGCGAATTATTCCATACCTGCCCAAATGGCCAAAAGACAAAGCGTGCTTGTGCTTGTGCTAGTGAGACTATGAGGCTGCCATATACAGCTGAGGGAAGTCTAAAATGGTAAAACATTTTGGAAAATCATTGGGGTATAATAAAGCTGAAGATGCATATATCCTATGACCTAGCCATTCCACCCCTAGGTATACCCCCAGCAGAAATATGTGCATTTGTTCATCAAAACTCAGGTGCAAAAAATGGTCAAAGCAGCACCAATTTGTAATAGTCCCTAGACTGTAAACACCCACCTTCCATCAACAGTAGACTGGATGAACACACTGTGGTCCATTCAGGCAATAGAATACTACACAGCAGTGAAAAGGAAGAAATCTTGTTACATGTCACAACACGGATGAATGTCAAAAATGCAACGTTGCACAAAAGAGGCCATACACAGAAGAGGGCATATCACTAAGATTCCAACACAAGGTTCAAGAGCATACTATTCATATAGAAAAGTGTACAGATCATAAATGTACAACTTGAAGGATTTTCCCAAAACAAGAACACCCATGCAGCCTGTAGCTATATCAAAAAATGGAACGTGACCGCTTCTCCAGAGGGTCCCATCCAGTCCCCTTTCAGTCACTGCCTGCCCTCGTTCCCCCAAGGGAAACCACTTTGCTGAATTCTGGCACCACTAAAACTGGAGATATATAGATATATATCGATATAGATATAGACATACAGAATCTTAAAGGATGAAATCTTGTTTTGTACATTTTGTTTGTAAGATCATCCATATGATTTTATTTGTTGTAGTTCAATTTGAAGAAAGAGTTAGTTGCTCGGTTGTATCCAACTCTTTTTGACCCCAAGGACCCCACCAGGCTCCTCTGTCCATGGAGTTCTCCAGGCAAAAATACTGGAGTTTGTTGCCATTCCCCTTTCCAGGGGACCTTCCCGACCCAGGGATTGAACCCAGGCCTCATGCATTGCAGGCAGATTTGTTACCATCTGAGCCACCAGGGATCAATTTACTCATTCATTCTACTGTTGATGCCCTTTTGCATAGTTTCCAGTTTGAGACTATTATAAACAGTGCTGCTGTGAACATTCTAGTGTATATTTACATTTTAAAATTTTATATCAGAGTATAGTTAATTATACTTACTTCTAATTAGTTAATTAACTTCTAGTTAAGGGAAGATCCCTTGGAGAAAGGAAAGGCTACCCGCTCCAGTATTCTGGCCTGGAGAATTTCATGGACAGTATAGTCCATGGGGTGGCAAAGAGTCGGACATGACTGAAAGATTTTCACTTCACTCACTAATTATGTTAACTATAGTTAATTATATTAATGAGTGTTCTTCCCTCATAGCACAGTTGATAAAGAATCTGACTGCAGTGCAAGAGACTCAGTTTCAATTCTTGGGTTGGGAAGATTGCCTGGAGAAGGAAATGGCAACCCACCCCAGTATTCTTGCCTGGAGAATCCCATGGACAGAGGAACCTGGCAGGCAAGATTTGGTCACAACTAAAGATTTAGCAACTGAATCTACCTACCTACATATTAACAATGTTTTGTTAGTCTGAAATGTAAAGCAAAGTGATTTAGTTGTCCATATACATATATCTAGTCTTCTCAAATTCTTTTCTCATTTAGGTTATTACTGTATTGAGCAGGATTCTTTGTGCTATACACAAGGTCCCTGTTGGTTATCTATTTTAAATACAGCATGTGGACATGTTGATGTCAAACTCCCCCCACCAGTGACCATAGTTTGTTCTCTAAGTCTGTGAGTCTGTTTCAGCTTTGCGAATAAGTTTATTTGTATCATTTTTTTCATCAAATAAGTTCATTTTTATCATTTGTATAAGCAATATATGAGGTATCGCTTATACCCCATATAAGGAATATCATATATTTGTCTTTCTGTTTGTGACTTACTTCACTTAGTATGAGACTATTATAAATAATGCTGCTATGAACAACCTTGTATATATCTTTAGATGAACATATCTAGGCATTCCTTGGGGGTAAATACCCAGAAGTGGAATTGCTAGTCCATTGCTTGCTTTGAGTCCATCTTCTGCTGTCCTGATTCTTATGGAGGATAACCAAGGAGGCCCCTGGTTTCTTTTCCTGGATGAAATCAGTGGCTCTCAGTTTCTCTTTGTGGCTGGGCCATGCCTGCCTTGTCCAGGTGCTGTGAGGCTTTAAGAGCTTCTCAGGATAAAGTTCAGGCCCTTTGACCTCTTGGCTCAGTTCCCAGCATTCCTGAGGCCAAAGGTATTTATCCCAGAGGAATGTTGATACTGAAGACCCAGCCCTGGCTAACTGTGGGCCAGGTGCAGAAACCAGGCAGTGGGTGAGTCTTGGGTCAAGGCTGGGCCACACAGGGCAAGGGTGAAGTGGACAGGGCACAGCCCAGCCTCAGAGGCCCCTGGCAGGGGGCAGAAGACTTCTGAATCACTCTGGACCACCTGAGCAGGAGCTGGCCTCCTTAGTGCCCATCTGCTCATCTCTGGAGTTACTTCCTCACCAGACTGAGGACTGAAGGAGATTGAAGACGCTTACCTGGGGCCAGTAAAGTGAAAGCGAAAGTCGCTCAACCGTGTCCAACTCTTTGCAACCTCACGGACTATACAGTCCATGGAATTTTCCAGCCCAGAATACTAGAGTGGGTAGCCTTTTCTTTCTCCAGAGGATCTTCCCAACCTAGGCACTGAACCCAGGTCTCCCGCCAGTGGACATTTTCAACTTATTTCACAGCCAAGGAAGCCGAAGCTCAGGATGAAGGGCTTTTCTGTCTCCAAGGATTTGAGCCCAAGTCCATCTGGCTCTACAGCCTGCGCTTTTTCTGCTTCATGATGCTGCCTGTCTGAGAGTTGACATGGTGTGGTTTGAGGAAAGGCAAACCCCTAAAATCAAGCCATGTCTTTTCCAATGCTTGAATTTCCACCATTAGAACTTGATTCTTCTGGGTTAAGTAATGCGTGTGCATGCTAAGTCACTTCAGTTGTGTACCACTCTGCGATGTCATAGACTCTAGCCCACCAGGCTCCTCTGTCCTTGGGATTCTCCAGGCAAGAATGCTGGAGTGCCATGTCCTCCTCCAGGGGATCTTCCCACTCCAGAGGCTGAACCCGCATCTCTTACATCTCCTGCACTGGCAGGCAGGTCTTTAACACTAGTGCCATCAGGGAAGCCCACCCTCTTCTGAAAGGCGTGGGAAAGCAAGATATGCCACACCTAATGTTCTGTGTGCAGACGATTTCCTGGCCGAGTCAGAGAACAGGGGTCCTCTGAGGTGCTGGGATCCCTCCATTCACTTCCTCAGCCCTACCAGGGCCCTGTGCCATTTCTTGAATGGGAAAGACAGAGAGGCACAAAATCGTACAGATTTGCCATCTAGGACCTTCCCCAGGCAGCCTCCGTGCTCTGCCAGGACCCAGGCCAGAGGTGCTGAGCAGGAGAGGGCCAGCTGGGAGCCCTGGGGTTTTCAGCTGGGGTCTACTCTAGGGCTTGCCAGGGCACAGGCGTTCCAGGCCCACTTCTGCAGAAGGGAGGGAGGTATGGGTGTGGTCTTGGGCCCTGAGATAAAGCCTGTTCCCATCAGCTGCTGTGCTCATGCCCGTGCCCTCTTTACCCTGGGGCACCTGTGTCCTCGTGCGCCAGCCTGACGTTGTGCCCAGCACTGGAGCTGCAGTCAGGCCGGCCTCCCGCCTGCCAGGGCTCCTCCCGTGGGTCTGGACCTGCATGTGTCTCCAGGCCTCTGTGGCTGAGGCCTCTTTGCAAGAAGGTCCTCCTGGCTTTCCAGGACTCACAGTCCCCGTGGCTGCTGCCCCTTAGTCTTGGGTTGGGGTCCCCAGAGAAGACCTGGACTAAGATTCGAGGTCATGGAGTTTATTTTCCAGGTGATTCTAGGAATCCATAAAAGATGTGGAAGGGAGACAGGAAGGGCAGCCGATACAGACAAGTTAATGAGCAGCAGGTGGAAACAGGGCTCAGCCCCTCCAGAGACCTCCGGAGGCTGTGGAAGCAGCCTTGGAGTCGCCCCACCCATGGAGCAAGTGAGCTGGCATGTCTATCCAGCACCACAATCCTTTCTGATTAAGGGCTGCTCCTGAGGGGGGCTCCGAGGGCATCTTCCAAGCCCTTGGGACAGAGCCACAGACCCCTAAGTGTCAAGAATGTGGCCAGGGCTTGTGACAGAGAGAAAAAATCCCCGGGGGGAAGAGTCTATAGGAAGTGCTGAGTCAGGAAGGCTTGAGACCCAGCTCTGCTGCTGACTCACCTTCTGTGAGGGTCAGTTTCTGCATCTATAAAATGGGAATAAAAATACTGCTTACTTCTCACTGTGTGGTGAGAATCAAGTGCATGGCAGATGCTGGCAGCAGGTGGAGACTGATAAATGACGCTTTTCCTTCCTCCTCCAGGGCAAAGGTCAGGCTGACTCACCCAGTCTTGGGGCACCCAATGACCTGCCGTATTTACCAAACGTTGCTGCACCCAGGGGCTCTCCTTCCTTCTCCTCTTATCTCAGTTTCTAAAATCAGATAGTGAGTGATATCTAAGCTGTGCCAGGTTGAGGTGGGCTCTGGGGACCCAAGAATGCCTGAGCCTTCCCTACCCCAGGAGTTCACAGTCCAGCTGGGATGACAATTGTATAGCTGGGTGGTGACACAGGCGTGGTTTTGGACCAGTGGGTAGAAGTTTGTGGGTCAGGCCTGTGGCAAGGAGGCAGTGCAGGCCAAGAGAGAAGGAGAGGAGCTGGGGGTGGGAGGCAGAAATTGTTCTGGGAGGAGCAAGGAGGTAGGCACATGTCGGAGGTTATATTTTGAGGTTCTTTGAGAAACCGCAGGTAGGTATGACTATCTTAGAGTTATAGGCCACAGAAGGGAGAATGAGAAGGGCCTAGCCTTTACTGGTTGCTGTCAGAGCTGGTCTAACATGCTCACTCCCTGACTTCCACTCAGGCCAGAGTTGGGGCCCTCTGGACCCAGAACAATGTCTTGCTGGATGGAGGTAGGGATGGAGGTCAGGTGTGGACAGCCTTGGAAATAGAGGCAGGGGCTCTCTGCTCTGGCGCCTCCCTCCCTTGCCTTCCTGAGCCCTGTGTGTACTTGGGATTCAAGCCCTCCCACCCAGATTGGGGTGGAAAATCCTGTACTTCCATGCTTCTTGTTCAGATTCCATATGCATTTTGCATCTACGATATAGCCACTTTTGTTCTTAAAAGCAGTAAGCTTTATAATGACTTACTAATTACTAAAATAATTAGTCTTCTTGTAATTAAAGCAATGGCACTGTCCTTCTGTTGGTTCTTCAGTGTGGGCTGAGGGGAGAGGTCCAGACCAGGTGGGATGGGCCCTGGAGGAGATGTCATGGTTTGCAGACGCTGAGGTGGCCCCTCCTAGGTGCAAATGCACACTCGTGTGCATTCACTTCCACAGAGTTACACTGTGATAGTTCCATACATAGCTATGCCCACAGGTACTCTGAAGCCCTTCTAGACCTATACATGCGGATGCACCCCATCTACACATGGGTACTCTATGCACGTGTTGCGACATGTGCTCAGACACAAATGCACACATCAGTGTGTACACTTGTGTCACTTGCACACCCACACACCTGTAATCTCTAATCATAGACTTGTGCGCACATCCTGCAGGCTCACTTGAACCCTCACGCATGCACATGGGTTTAGGCACATGTGTGCACACACATCTGGGCTTCCCTGGCGGCTCAGATAGTAAAGAATCCACCTGCAATGCAGGAGACAAGGGTTCAATCCCTGGGTCAGGAAGATGTCCCAGAGAAGGAAATGGCAACCCACTCCAAAACTCTTGCCTGGGAAATCCCATGGACAGAGGAGCTGGGCAGGCTACAGTCCATGGGGTCGCAAAGAGTCAGACATGACTTAGCAACTAACACTTTCACACGTTCATGCAGACACATCTAGGCAGCCACACCAGATGAAGATTTGCAAGCTTGGGGCACTCAGGCACACATGCTTGTATGTGTTGACATGCACAGGAATGTGCACACACATGGGTTGTGTATGGACACTCATCACCTGAGCTGCGAACCTGAATGCCCAGACTTGAGCAGGAGGATCCCCGGTAGGTATACAAGAATGCACTTCACACGTCAGTGTGCCCTGTGTCTATACTCACACAGTCTCACATTAGCCAGGCAGGACTCCACTCACGTTTGGTGAGGTGCCAAACTCACCGTATGGAATCAAAGTCGTCTGGAGGGAGCCTCCCTTCTCCTGCCTCCATGCCCTTCCCCTGCCCTCAGCCTGCCAACTTGGGGGTGACTCATGTCTGTGGTGTGGCAAGTGTGGAGTCTCCAGAGGGAGCAGATTCGGCATCTACCCTGTAAAGGGATTCCCCCAGCCTGGCAGCCGGGAGCCTGGAGTCCAGAAAGGACAGTGACCAGCCTGGGTCTACACAGCAAGGCCTGGCAGAGGCAAGACCCAGATCTCGTCTTTTCCAAAACGTGAGTTTGGATGGCAGGCTGAGAGGGAACCAGGAGCCCCAGGCTCCTGCATTTGGAACATCTGCAGGTTCAGGTGCCAGAGTTCCCCCCACCCCTACCCCACACACATGCTTTCCCATGATGATGCTGTTCCCAGGAGCGCCTTCTCAAAGACACATCTATTAGGGGAGGCTGGGGCCAACTGAGCAAGAAGATTGGCCAGCCCTTCCTCCATTCTTAGCTCCCTGAGGGCCAGCCCCTGAGTTGGACTGAGAGACGGGGCCCTAGAGCCAAACAGAACCCTGGAGAGCAATGCTGGAAGTCGCTCAAGGAGTTCTTTGCACCAGGGGACAGAGTGAGACACTGGAGAATCTCCAGGCCCCTCTCCCTCCTCATCCTGGGTGGCATCAAGCAAAGCTCTTTTGCACATCCTATTCCTTATGAAGAAGTGATTTTGCTATCAGGGCAGCAAACAATAAGAGTCGGATAAAACCCAGTACTGGAAGGCTTGTGAGGAAAAGTGCACTCATACGCAGTGGGAATAGGAATGCAAATTGGAATCTCATTCTTGGCAGAATACTTAAAATGTGCTCATCCTTTGACCTAGAAATTTCGTGTCTAAAAATCTGTCCTCTGCAGACAAAGATGTATAAACAAGGTGCTTACTGTAGTGTGTTTATGAAAACAAGAAATGGAAACCATCCAAAAGGCTTCAGTGGGTGGATGGTCAAGTAACAACTGCCTGTCCATAACAAGGGCCACGTGGAGCTGTTAAAATTAAGGGGGGTGGGGGGGTAAAAGCCTTGTATTGATCTGGAAAGATGCCTTTGATGTGAAAAAAAAAAGGTTGTAAAATAGAGAAACTGATGTTGTTGTGCATTATTTTTAGTACCTCTAAAACGTTAGATAGAAAGCATATCTGAACCCATAGAAAAAGGCTATTTACTTCACTCTCAGAGCCGTTGCCTTGGAGCAGGAGGCCCAGAAGAGATATTTTATTTTAGATGCTCCTATAGTCTTTTGCAGCCATGAAATTAAAAGACGCTTACTCCTTGGGAGAAAAGTTATGACCAACCTAGATAGCATATTCAAAAGAAGAGACATTACTTTGCCGACTAAGGTCCGTCTAGTCAAGGCTATGGTTTCTCCTGTGGTCATGTATGGATGTGAGAGTTGGACTGTGAAGAAGGCTGAGAGCCAAAGAATTGATGCTTTTGAACTGTGGTGTTGGAAGAAGACTCTTGAGAGTCCCTTGGACTGCAAGGAGATCCAATCAGTCCATTCTGAAGGAGATCAACCCTGGGATTTCTTTGGAAGGAATGATGCTAAAGCTGAAGCTCCAGTACTTTGGCCACCTCATGCGAAAAGTTGACTAATTGGAAAAGACTCTGATGCTGGGAGGGACTGGGGGCAAGAGAGAAGGGGATGACCAAAGATGAGCTGGCTGGATGGCATCACTGACCTGATGGACGCGAGTCTGAGTGAACTCCGGGAGATGGTGATGGACAGGCAGGCCTGGCGTGCTGTGATTCATTGGGTCACAAAGAGACACGACTGAGTGACTGAACTGAACTGAACTGATAGTCTTTTCATTATTTTAAAGCCACAAGCCTTTGTGTATATATTGTCCTATTTAAATTGCTTTGTAATTAAAAAGGAAGTGTTAAGATTTCTTGTCTAATTATTTAGTGGATGGAGGCCTGAGGAGACAGAGGCCCATTCAAGGTTCCATGCAGCCTCCACGGCAGCTCTGACCTTGACCTCATCCAAGAATGCTGCCTCAGTTACTCAGCGTCAGCGCCTTGGGGCCAGGAGGGCAGCCACGACTCTGTAGGTGGCGGTGGGAGGAGAGATGGGCTCTGGGGTGCAGGCCAGAGATGTACATCAGAGGGGTCAGTGCCCACCGCCCCCTTACCAGGTGTGGAGAGATGTCCCCATTGCTGGAAGACCCACCCGTGTGCTGAGACAGTCATTTTCATCACTGGCGTCCAGACACTCCTGGCCCAGCCTCAGGCCCTGCCTGGCAGACCCTGGCTCTGCCACTGTCAGAAGTGCTGCTGAGGAAAGCCACCCTCTGTTAAGTGCCCTGTGGGTGCCACCTTTGGCACAGCTGCTGTGGGCGCTGACCTACACTATCTTACTTTGACTGAAGAGGAAGTGAAGCTCAGTGGTTAAGGCCATTGTCTCTGCCTTGGGGCAAAGCCCACCATTGCTGTTCACTAGCTAAGTGAGCTGCATGGGTTACTTGACCTCTCTGGATGTCAGTCTTGTTGTTTATATAAGAGAGCACCTCCGCATAGGGTTACTGAAGCCTAAAGTAAAGTGCTTAAGCTGAAAGAGTGGAAACAACGCAGACAAATGGATAAACAAAATGTGATCTGTGTGTGTGTGTGTGTGTGTGTGTGTGTGTGTGTCTGTGTGTGTCTGTGTGTGTCTGTGTGTGTTCGGTTGCTAAGTCATGTTCAACTCTTTGCAACCCCATGGACTATAGCCTGCCAGGCTCCTCTGTTCATGAGATTTCCCAGGCAAGAATACTGGAGTGGGTTGCCATTTCCTTCTCCGGGGGTTTTTCCCAACCCAGGGATCAAACCTGGGTCTCCGGCATCTCCTGTGTTGCCAGGTGGATTCTCAACCACTGAGCCACCTGGGAAGCCTGATCTGTCTCTATAAGGGAGTATCATTCAGTCATGGAAAAGCATGAAGTATCAACACCTGCTCCAGCATAGACAGACCTTGAGGACACTGCTAAGTGAAAGAAGCTGGACACAAAAGGCCACATATGCTATGATTCCACTGATATAAAATGTCCAGAACAGGCAAATCCACAGTGACAGAAGCCAGATTCTTGGTGTACAGAGGCCAGGGAAGTGAGATCTGGGGAGCAACTGCTAAAGGGTGAGATATTTCTTTTTGGGATGATGGAAATGTTCTGGAATTAGATAGTGGTGATGGTTGTATAACTGTGAATATTTTTAAAAAACCCCACTGAATTGTACACTTTAAAAGAGTGAATTTTATGGGGTGTAAATTATGTCTCAATAAAAAATACAGAGCAAAAAAGAATTAGGAATGAATATAAAATTTGTGTATAAATGTAGCACACAGTGTTTATTGCATTGGAGGGAAATGGGACAAACTAAAATACACACCTACAGAGTAACAGATGCATATGGTACAGCCTTATGGTGATATGTTATAAAGCCATGAATAAAACCTCGCTTTGGAAAATTTTAAAAAATTAAGTAAACTAATTTGGACAGTATGTGACACATGAATGAACTCTAGGACACGACTGTGGGGCTTCTCAGGTGGCCCTTGTGGTAGAGAACCTACCTTCTAATGCAGGAGATGTAGGAAACATATGTTCAATATCTGGGTTGGGAAGCCCCCCTGGAGAAGGAAATGGCAACCCACTCCAGCATTCTTGCCTGAAGAATCCCATGGACTGAGGAGCCTGGGGAGCTACAGTCCACAGGGTTGCACAGAGTTGGACACGACTGAAGCAACTTAGCCTGCATGAATGCAGGACAAGACTATACAGTTAGTGCTCTTACGTCCATACTGCTGCTAAGTCACTTCAGTCGTGTCCGACTCTGTGCAACCCCATAGACAGCAGCCCACCAGGCTCCCCCATCTCTGGGATTTTCCAGGCAAGAACACCGGAGTGGGTTGCCATTTCCTTCTCCAATGCATGAAAGTGAAAAGTTAAAGTGAAGTCACTCAGTCATGTCCAACTCTTGGCAACCCCATGGACTGCAGCCTACCAGGCTCCTCCATCCATGGGATTTTCTAGGCAAGAGTACTGGAGTGGGGTGCCATTGCCTTCTCCATACAGCCAATGAGAAACCAAGGCCCAGAGAGGGGATGGGATGTGGCTGCCCTGCCCTCCTCCCGCTCTGCTGCTGAGGAAGGGCAGAGTCTTGGCTTCGGGCCAGTCTGAGTGCCCATCTTGTCCTGGGTCTGCCACTTTCTAGCTGGAAGGCCCTGGTACAGCCATCCCTGCACCATTCTGAGCCTGCCTTGGAGGGGATGTGCTTCTGGGGAGCAGATGGATAGGGGGGCTAGGAGGAAGCTGAGAGCATGTCTCCCAGCTGCCAGTGCTGCCACAGCGCCACTGAGACGAAATGAGCAGAGACCCCAGGGGGACGGGATGCCTTTCTCCAGCCCCGTCTGCCCGGAGTGCGGGTCACATGTCTGCGAGGATGACCTATGATGAGACAGGAAAAGCCCTCTGAGAAACTTCAGGAGGAGGCAGTTCAAGCAGAGGACAGGGGTGTGGTCTTTCTTCCCTAGTCAGTGTCCCAGGGCCTGTTTTCAGTTGGCTGTCCCCAGGAAAGGTATCGCTCCACCCTGGGCCTCCATGTCCATGCTGGGCTGGCTCAGCAGTGCTTATGACAACATGCTTGCGGGGCCCAGGCTGCCTACATCCCAATCCGAGCTTCCCTGCTTGTGCTTTTTGATTGCAAGGTCCTGGCCAGGGAAATTCACCCATCTGAGCCTCAGTTTCCTCATCTGCAAAATGGAGATCGTAACAGTTCCCCTGTCATTGGTCCTTTGTAACAAATAGATGAGAAGTGAGTATAACAGGCTTTGCACAGAGTCTGACACACTTTAAGCCCTCAAGGGCTCTTGGCTATTATTACTATTATCTCACTATTTGCTGTGAAGGGGCTGGAGGACACGTGTGTACCTGGAGGCAAGGGGCTGGCCCCCTGGGCCCCTGTCTCCAGGCTTCCAGCCTGCTGTCCCCGAGCACTGAATGATAGACGGGCTGGGCCCGTGGCGTCCTGGCAGGCCTGTCCTGGCAGCTGCTCCCACAAGGCGAGGCCCTCTGAGCTTTGGAGAATTAATTAGGCCACATTCTTCTTTCAGGGTTCCTGGCGGGCCCGCACATGGCCCCCTTCCGAGCTGCTGAGGGCTCTTGGCTCCGGTCCCTGGCAGGCGGAGGCAAGGCCCACACTTTGTCTCTCCTGCGAGGGGCTGGGAGGGCCCCCTTGAGCTGGAAACACTGGCCGGGGAGGCAGGAAGAGCCAAGGATAAGCCAGCTGCCCAAGGCCAGCTCCTGTCCTGGCTCTCTCCCCTGATCAGCCACCTTCGCTGGCTCCCCATCACTCAAGTTCAAATTCCTGGCACAGGATGCTATTCCCAGCCTGGCCCTTGCCAATCAGGCTTGCTGCCTCTTTTCGGATTCTTCTATGCTCCGGCTGTTTCCCTCATCCCAGGGTGTGCAAAGCCTACTCCTTCCCCACCCTTTCCCTGTGAACCCACAGAGGCACTGGGATGAGATGAACAGAGATCGCAGGGAGACAGGAAGGGCACACTGCTGGAAGGGGAGCCCCTAACCTGCCCACCTCCTGCCCCTTCATTTTGCCTTGTCTGGCTTCCTTGCCAGCCTAGGGGACCCCACGGGGCACAAGCACGGTTTGGTCCAAAGTGGCATGGCAACACTCTCCAGGGGGACATTGTCGGAGGCTGTCACCGGATTGCGGGTGAGGTGACAGCAGTTGTGGATTTCCCTACTTGTAGCCACACCACCTCCCCCACGCCCTGCTAGCAACCCTTTTCCAGCTTTCCCCATGCCCCTCTTTCTTTTGTTCCCTGATAGGGTCTGAGAATGGGCTTCCTGGGTAGCTCAGCTGGTAAAGAATCCACCTGCAATGCATGAGACCTGGGTTCAATCGCTAGGTTGGGAAGATCCCCTGGAGAAGGGCATGGCTACCCATTCCAGTATTCTTGCCTGGAGAGTCCCATGGACAGAGGAGCCTGATGGACCGTGAGGTTGCAAATAGACAGGATTGAACAACTAAGCACAGAGAATAGCTCCCTTCCTACACACTGTTCCCCCTGCCTGAATGCCCTTGTCCACTCCCTCCTTCACTTGATCAACTGTCACTTCCTCCAGGAAGCCTCCCAGACTCCACCCCCCACCCCCAGGGGTTCAATCACACTGTGGATCTATCTGCTTAGAGCAGCAGGACAGCACACAGGCCGAGAGCCTGAGATTTAAGTCCAGCTCAGCCACATGCTAGCCATGAAACCTGGGGTGAGCTGCTTAACCTCCATCATCTCTTCCCTCGATTGGGAAAAGCAATGATAGAACCTGCTGCGTAAGCTTGCTGCAAGGATCCAAAGAATCCATGTGCAAGAAGAACTTGATGAGCACTCACTAAATGTGCCTCCACTCCTGCCTTCATAGTACCAGCGCTTTATTGAAAGGCTCTCCTCTTGGCCTGTGAGGGCAGGGGCTGTGTCTGCCTTGTTTACAGGAGTCTCGGAACGGTGACTGTTCATAATTGTTGAACGCATGGTGGCCACACTCCAATGATTCATTGCCCTGATAGGCAAATGACTTTTCTCAATTGAAATCCCTGAGGTTCAGAGAGAGAGAGAGTGAGATGGCAAGAGTGAAACTAATTCCTTGGGGTTCTTTGTTGAGTGAGAGAGGAGAGGGAGAGGCAATCCAGGGCAGGAAAGGGCCAGTCTGTAGCCTGGATATGTATCAGGCTGCATAGTCCTGGACATGGAACCCCACTCCCCTCTGACTCTGCTTCCATGCATGCACATAACCCGAATAAATCTGGGTCACCCTGTGCCCCCTTCTGGCCTATCTCTGCCTGGTGTTCCAGTTAAAAGGAACACAAGTTTAACTCAGAAAGCCTTAACCAAACCTGTAAGTATTTATGGAAAAGGCAGAAAAAAGCAGGAAAAAGGGACGATTTTGTCCCGTAAAATCCAGATACACTTTCTAAAATGTTGACGCCTTTCTTCCCAGGATTCAGTTTGATTTGGCAACAGTTCTTCATAAACTTTCCTCTGCTTCTTCCAAACTCTATCCCGCCTTCCCCTACACTTCTGAGGCCCCTGCTGCGTGGAATGCGATTTAGAAGCAGGCTCAGATTTGGGGTATTCATGACCTCTCACCCTGCAAACTTCTCATTTGGGGAGAAAGATATGGCTGGCAGAGGGCTAGAGTGCAGGGCCCAAGCCAGGGGCCCCCATTTCCTGAGAATAAGGATCCGGGGGGTTATGGTATCGCCTTGCCTTTACCTGCCTTCTGGGCCTCCCTCTAATTGTCTCTTACTTAATCATTTGGTCGCTGATCTCTGAACTCTGACCGGGGCAGTGAATGCCTAATTCCCTGGGCCTCCGACACACCTTCAACCTGCATTCCTCTCCCTGGTCTCGATCACTCCTGCCATGCTGGGGCTGCCCCACATCGCTGCCTAGCCGGACCGTTGGCTGTTGCTTTGGGATTCCCATGGGGGCAGGGTTATTTTGAACAGGATGCTGGGGAGTGAGATTCAAGATTCACCTGGCGTCAGGCTCAGGAGATGTGAGAGGCGTGCTGGAGTCCTGGGTAGGAAGTGACTGGGTGGCTCCATCGCCAACCCCAGCCACCCAGGCTGGGTACCTAAGGACCAGCAGTTGACTTGCTTCCCTGCCTGCTGTCTCCCCATTCAGGCTTCCCCCGTGTGGCCCTCTGGCATTTTTTCAAAGTCCAGCTTTACCAGGTCCCTGCTGCCCACAGACCTTTCGAGGGTCCCCATGGCCCATGAGAGAAAGTGCAGGCTCCCTACTTTGGCCTCCAGGGAGTCCTGGTTTCATCTCCTGCTGTGCTCCCCCCACCACGCTCCAGCCACATGGGGTCCTCCGTGGGAAACGCCTTTGTCACTCCCATTGCCAAAATCTTTCACCCTTCCTGTCCGCTCTGCCTGGGGCTCCCTCTTCACTTGCCTTCTCTTGATGTGAGTCTCACCCTCCTTAGGCTGTGGGAGTGGCACCTTAGTTGTGCATCTTTCTCTGCCGCGCCTCTGCACACCAGCCAGCCCCAATCTCCCCCCAGCTCAGGTCCTGCAGCTTTGTGCCTGTCCCTCTTGTTATATCACCACTTCTAACGGCCTGACATTCAGCCTTTGCCTCTCATCAGGCCCAGGACTGAGCCCAGCACCATAACTCATCCATTGAGGGTTCACAACCAGCTCTACAAAGCGGAAACTACTGTTTCCCATTTTATAGATTAAAAAACTGAGGCTCAGAAAGAGGAAGATTTGTTCAAGGTCATACTACAATGGTGATCCATGAATTCAATCAACAAATATTTAGTCAGTACATATAGACATGTATACTATACACTCTGGGTTCAAATCCTGATGCTGCCACTTACTTGCTGTGAGACCCCAGGAAAATTAGTTGCTTTCTCTGTGTGTTAGTTTCCTCATCTGTTAAATGGGGATAATAAAAGTACCTATATCGTGGGATTGTCATGAGGATGAAGTGAGTTTATCTGCATAAAATGCCAGCAAACAGTAGGAGTTCAATGTGCATCAACATGTTCTTCTCCCAGGAGGGATTGGGGCTGGCTCCATGGACAAGGCAGGCTTCGAGTAGTGTGTAAATAATTATTTTTCAATAACTGGCTCAGGCCACAGCGTACCATTCCCAGCAGAGGCCGGCCAGGGGAAAGGGAACAGCTTGTTCGCCGGGGGATTTGGCAGCAGTGGAGGCTGTCGGTCTCAGGAGCTGCCAGCGGGGGTAGCCCTGGCTTCTGGCTGTCCCTGGGACTCAGGTGAGCAGCTTCCTGGGGTCTTGGCAGGATCGGCCAAGCCAGTGCTAGAGCCCTGGGCTTCTTTAGTGAGAGAAGTGTTGAGTGCCCCCAGCAGGGTCTGTCCAAGCCAGGGTGAGGGACGAGGACCAGCCTATGCCTCCATCAGCACAGCCATCCCCGGCCAGCAGGGCTGCACACAGCCTTGGAACAGCACACAGCCCTCACTGGACAGGTTTGCTCTGAATCTCAGAGGTGGCAACTAGAGCAGTAGTGGGTCCTTGTAGTCTTGGCTCCTGTGAAGCATGCTCTGGGGAAAGGCCCGGCCAACCCTTGCTGGCCTGATAGAAACACAGGTCCTAGAACCCTGGATATCAAAGCTGCATATGGCTGTCTAGGCACATGATAAGCAAAGGTCCAGAGAGGGTGGGTCAGCAGCCAGCGATGCCCAGCCGGAGTACAGGGGTGTGGAACTCAGGGCTCCACACCTGCCTCAGGCTCTTTCTCCCCTGTCCCTTTGTTCCCCTCACTTCTAAGCAGCCCCTGCCTGAAAAGTGCCTCCCACCTCCTGCTCAACCAAGACCAAATGCTAGGGCATTCTTTTGTTGTTTATTACAAACATAAGTTCGCAGGTAAATAATTGAGAGTCTAAAAAAATACGTTAAAATAAATAATCGGAATCGTCAAATTTCTTAGAGCAAATAAGTTATATACAGACAGGCGAAGTGTCACAGGCCCTTCTCACCAAGAGTGTCCGAGGGTATGAGGGGAGAATAAGGACATTGGAGAGGGAGGGCTGGAGGGGACAGACCGGGGGCGGGGGGTGGGGGGCGGCCGGGACTTCAACCCTGGAAGGACTTGTTCGGCCTCTGGGGCTGGCTTAGGTGTGAGTGCCCACCTCTGCAGACTGTTTCTGGTTCACAGCCACCAGGCAGGACACCTCCAGGTGAGCACATTCCGCATGCCATTCCTTTCAGCAGGGCCTTGGACCTGGAGCCAGTGTGGGAGGCCACGCCGCAGCCAGGGGCCTGATGACTTTGTGGTGTCACGGAGCTGCCTTGAGTGAGGCCCCCTCCCCAGGGCGAGGAGGCCAGAGCTTGTGCCTGCTCCAGCAGCTGGGTTTTCTGGCCCAGGAAACAGGTCGGAAGGTCTCCCAGCTCTGGGATGCCCCTCTCCTCCTGTATCCACACAGGCTTCCTTCCCAAAGTTCTCCCAGAGTCGAGAGCTATCTCTTCCTCTGCCTGGAGTGTGTAGATCAACAGACCGGGGGCGGGGGGTGGGGGGCGGCCGGGACTTCAACCCTGGAAGGACTTGTTCGGCCTCTGGGGCTGGCTTAGGTGTGAGTGCCCACCTCTGCAGACTGTTTCTGGTTCACAGCCACCAGGCAGGACACCTCCAGGTGAGCACATTCCGCATGCCATTCCTTTCAGCAGGGCCTTGGACCTGGAGCCAGTGTGGGAGGCCACGCCGCAGCCAGGGGCCTGATGACTTTGTGGTGTCACGGAGCTGCCTTGAGTGAGGCCCCCTCCCCAGGGCGAGGAGGCCAGAGCTTGTGCCTGCTCCAGCAGCTGGGTTTTCTGGCCCAGGAAACAGGTCGGAAGGTCTCCCAGCTCTGGGATGCCCCTCTCCTCCTGTATCCACACAGGCTTCCTTCCCAAAGTTCTCCCAGAGTCGAGAGCTATCTCTTCCTCTGCCTGGAGTGTGTAGATCTGGTCTCCCTAGTCGTCTTCTGCTGTTGCCTAGCAAAGTGGATCTTGGTTGCAGAAATAACTCTGAAATGGAAAGAGGTCACTTGAGCATCTCTGGAGGTACAGATCACTTGAGAGTTCCCCATGAGAGGAGCGGTCATAGGATTTGGATCCCTTATTCATGGCCAGGAGGTCAGAGGGTGGTCACAGCTGACCCTGAAAACAAGGTCTGAACATCAAGGAGAGGCCGGGGCAGGTTAGAAGCTTTTCTGCCCACAAGGAGCTTTGACAAAACTGATGTTCAACATCAAGTGCCACCAGGGTGACTGGACGGCCAAGAGTAGCCCAGTGGCTTTCCCCTGGTTGCCCTCCCACTTCCACACTCTATCCCTGCGGCTCCTCAGGCTGTTGACCTTCCACTCACCCCATACCCCATGTCCTAAAATTCCCATTCTTCAAGGTCCAGCCCAAGGCGGTCCAATCCAGATATGTATGGACCCCAACAGCCCTTTGAACCTGGCTGAGACCTGGTGGGGGCTCTGCCTTCATCGAGGTGCCTCGCTCTGGCTTAAGGCATTCTAGCCTGGGCACTGGGAGGCTGGTTCCCAGCTTTGGGAACTTGGGCAAGGGTCTCGACCTCTCTGAACCCCTTTTCTTGGTCTGTAAAATAAACGCAGGCCTGAACTGGTATGAGGGTGAGTACAGACTGGCAAAAACATGCTTTGCTGATTATGGAATGCCAAGTACTTGCAAAGTCTTACCTTGAAGTTTTTCATCTTAAAACATATCCTGTGTTTCCCTAGTGGCTCAGATGATAAAGAATCTGCCTGCAATGCGGGGCACCCAGGTTTGATTCCTAGGTTGGGAAGATTTTCTGGAGAAAAGAATGGCTATCCACTCTAGTATTCTTGCCTGAAGAATTCCATGGACAGAGGAGTCTGGTGAGCTACAGTCCATGGGATCACAAAGACTCAGACAGGACTGAGTGACTAACACTTTCACTTTATTTTTTTAAAGACAGTTCCTCAGTATATCTTGGGTCCTGCCCAGCCTACGATCCTGTCTTTTTGCCTATGTTTCCGCCTCCTCACAGAGATGTGGACCCTTGAGGGGCTAGGCTGCATCCCGGCACTGGGCAGCCCTGAGGAACCCTCAGGGACAGAGGTGGGGATGGCTAAAATCTTCAGAGCTCCCGTAGGGCCGGGGCTTTCTGGAGGCTTTTCGTGTATGTCAACTGCTCTAACCTACAATGAGCCTGTGAGATGGACAGCACCGGGGTCCCTGCCTCACAGAAAGAACCAGAAGCACAGAGAAGTTTAATGAGTAGACCAAGTCACAAAGCTTGTTCGTGGCAGGGCTGGGACTTTCTAGCTCAGATGCTGCCCCTTTGCCACCTGCCACATGACTGGCTATTGGTTTCTGTTCTCAGGTCAGTTTGGTTGGACAAACGCTCATGGGCACCTCCTGGGTGCCAAGACTTGAGCTGAGCCATGCTAGAGCTGCCAGGGAGGCAATCCAGTCTGGGACCCAGGGAAGGAACAGGCTGGGAAGCATCTGTTTGGACCCTTGCATGTGGGAGATGCTTGATTCAAACACAGCCTGAATGAACACCTGGGGACCCTCCACAGTCACAGCCCTGAAACCCTCAATGAAAGTCCACTTCCAGGCCTGGTGGTAACAAAGAGCATAGTGGTTACGAACACAGGCTACTGAGTCAGCCAGATGCTGTAGCTTGCTGTGTGACCTTGGGTAAACACCTTCACCTCTCTGAGCTTCTACTGGGTGCCCCATAAGGACCCAAGGCATCATATGGAGAATAAGGGAAATGTGCAAGGCATACAGAAGGCACTCAGTCCGTGTAGGGGCCCCTCACCTCAGGCGCTGGAGGAGCTCTCCTGCCGTGGCCCGCGCCTTGCCATCCTGGAACGCAGCTGCAGGGGACCTGCTGCCTGGGACTGCCACCGCATCAGTCCTGAGTGAACAGCATTAGGGCCCAAGTGAGGGGCTGTCCAGGGCCCCAAGGCTGCCTGGCTGCAGGCCCAGCCCAGCCCCCCGCCCCAGCCCGCCCTCAGGAGCAGATCCATTTCCACTCTGTGCACCTGGGATCCTTCTTTTCCCAGGTGGGGTGGGGCCTGAGGAAAACTGAGCCACCGGGAATGCATTCTCAGCCTCAGAAAGAGGCAGCGGGGTGGCTGGCTTTGCCAGAGTCTGGCCACCTGCAGCCAAGCAGAGCCCTCGGCAGGGAAACTGAGGCAGGCTTGCAGCCACGGCTGAGGTCTCAGGGGAGGAGTGGGAACGGGAGGTAGGGGAGGGTGATGTCACGGTTTGCTCTCCCAGTTGTCCGTGTGGAGGGAGGAGGTCCAGAGGGCTGAAAGACTGGCGAGGCGCTTTGTGACAACTCGGGGACGGCGCCACGGCCTCCTAACTCCAGCTATTGCTTCTCCACTGAGAAAGTTCCAGAGTTCCCTGAGCCTCAGCGACTAAGGCGGAAGGCCCCGCTCTCGTCTGACTGGCTGTGTAGCCTGACAGGACAAGTCCTGTTTCCTCTCTGGACCTGTGCTGCCTCCGCCATCACCTGGGGAGGATTCCTCCTGCCCAGGAGTGGGGACACAATGCTCTCAGAAGCCCCCAGAGCTGGGGGGAGTAGCGGGGGGAATACTCAAGGGTGACTGGCTCCCTGCAGGAAGGAAGGCTGCCCCACAGCCCAGGGCAGCGTCTGGACCCCCAGGACCCTGCTCCCCTCGCCCCTTCTCCACCATTTAGCCACGCCTCTGCTGGCCTCCCAGACACTCTGGAGAAGGGAATGGCACCTCACTCCAGTACTCTTGCCTGGAGAATCCCAGAGACAGGGGAGCATGGCAGGCGACAGTCCATGGGGTCACAAGGAGTCAGGCACGACTGAATGACTAACGCTACGCTGCTGCTGGCCTCCAGACACCCTGCCCTCCAGAGCAGGTCCAGGCCAGCAGCCACCTCTGGCCCCTTGCAGGCTGGGTGCCCACTTACCAGGGCCTCTGATGGCAGAAGGTGGCACAGGCGGGGTCCCTGGCACTGTGGCATTCACAGCGTCTTGGCAGAGAGCGGCGCCGGCGTCTTGGCGGGTTTCCCAGGCCGTAAGGAGCTGTCTGTCTGTGGGCGGGCCGCCAGCAAGGTAGTGGTGTCGGGTGGAGAGAGACAGAGAGAGGATTAGATAAACCAGAACCATTGGCAAGCTGGGACTGCCCACACTGCACACTGGGACAGCCATCCATGCCACCGGGATGGCAGCAAAAGTAACCAGCTCCTGCCCTCAAGAACTCCCACTGCAGCTTCCTCCTTACGTGCCAGGGAGCCTCGGGCAAGACCCTTACCCTCTCTGGGCCTCTGTTCCCTCCCAACTCCCCTGGTCCTGCTCAGAAAGATGCTCAGCATGGGGAGGAGGATGGAAGCTGTCCTTCCTGACCCTCTCCACTTCCAGACAGCAATTTGAGCAGACGGAGTCAGGCTGGTCCTCCTGTTCTCAAAGAAGACCCCCAGCTAGTCTGGAAGGAAGGGAGAGAGTACTCTCTCACAGAAGTGAACACTCAGGCTCACAGCTCAGCTGCCTCCATCCAGTCACCACTTGCCTGGAAGGATGACCCAAGTGTTTCTTAGAGTTTTGACTTTAAAATGGTGAGTGTGCCGGACCTGCACGTGTGCGTGTGTGTGCATAGGTATGTTAGACTGGCTGAGATCGATTTCAGATTCAGTCTGGCTGAGGCAGGCCAGGCGAAGGGCAGGGCCCTGTGGCCAGTCGGACCAGCACCTCGGACGCCCGAACTAATTTTAGACGTTGTGGTTGGAGCTGCAGAGACTCCAGGTAGACCCAGCACGCCGGGACTGGCAGAGTTCCCGCCCTGAGCCAGTGTTTGGATGCGGATTAGCTCCACACACGCTTACGTGCCGGGCTTCTCTTGTCTTTTGCAATTTGGAGAAGGAAAAAAAAATACAAACACACAGAGAAACTTCAACTTGAAGTATGCAGTGGCCCGGAGGCAGTGCGGGTGCAGACAGAACAGACAGCCCCGGGACCCCACCCTGGCTCTGCCAGGTGACACGGGGCAGGTTTCTTGTCTCTCATTTGGGGACAGCAGCAGTCCCTGCTTCACTGGGGAGGATGGGAGTGCATTCATGAGGTGATAACGCACCAGCAGTGCTTGGCACAGGGCCTGGCGCAGTCAAGACATGGGTGCTGTCATTAATCATATTATTCTTGGAAGATTATACAGAGGCAGCATGGCAGAGCCACTGTGCACTCTGGCATCTGCAGACTTAGGCTGGAGCCTCCTACCTACCACTTACTCCTTCCTGTATGACCTTGGGAAAGGCACCTAACTTCTCTGAGCCTCAGTACCCTGATCTGGAAAATGGAGCCAACACTTTCTGACCAGGCTTTTTGTGAGGATTCTCATGAGACAGCTCTCCGTCTTGCTCAGGCAGCCCCCACGTGGGAACTGAAGCAATAGCTGATTGCTATTGTTGTTAGCCCCACGTTCCCAAGAGAGAGCTGCAGTGTGCTGGGGCTTCCCCAGCATGCCAGCATCCCCTGCCCCTGCCCCCTGCAGCCCCTCTTGGATCCCTCCAGCAGCTCACCCGGGAGTGTTCACCCAGATGATGTCCAGGTGGCAAAAGTAGACGCACTCCTTGTCGAGCCAGGAGCTGCAGGAGCAGCGTCGAGTCCGCAGGTGGGAGCCTCGGGCCCGGGGCAAGGGCGCTGGTTGCTCTGGGAAGGGGGTGGTAGTGGCCTGGCTCTTGCCTGCATGCACAGGAGGGAGAAAAAAGTGGAGAGGTGGGTCAGGGCGCCTGGCACAGCTGGGATGGGGGACCCGCCGGGCTCCTCCTCTTGCATAATCAAGGAAGTTGGCATTCTTGGGGCTCAGGAGCCCTGGACCAGCCTGGGGAAGCCCCGGCAGCTCTGGGTTGGAAGGACCGGCAGCTGCCCTGGGACGGCAGCACCTCTAATAGCCTCCTGCAGCCCCCGAGCTGCCTGACTCCTGCCCCTGAAGGCCCCAGGCTGGCTTAGGGGGCACAGAGCCCCAGCAGGAGACACAGACAAACAGCCTCGGGGCTGCTGCGGCTGCTGAGGCCGTGGGGTTGCTCACCTTCGTGCAGAGCCACGAGCAGGGCTAGAGCGATGGAGCACAAGGCGGTGGGCATCGCGACCACGGCGGTGGAGGGGCGCTCAGGCTGGGCTGGAGTGCGGAGTGTGCCTGCTGCCAGCGTCCTGCTGCCAAGCTGAGCGATAGCTCATTGCCTCGGTGCCCTGGCTGCCTCTTATAACACCAGGCATGGCTCCGCCCCTGCCCGTCCAGCCCTGCACCGGCGGGCAGGGAGCCAGGGACACCGCCTCCTCCCAGGGCGCCCGGCCCGCCCCAGCCTCTGCGGTAGGGAGGAGGGCAGGATGAGGGAGGAAAAAGGGGGGAGGATGCTCCCTCTGAGCCTGGAGCACCTCCTGGAGTCTTGAGGCTCCCCTGCTGTCCCCAGGGACACCTTTCAGTCCCACTGGATCCCTTCAAGTCATCTTCCAAATGCCCCGAGCCCCTCCCCCACTCTCCATGGGTCTTGCCCAGAGCTCAGAGTTGGGAGGGAGAGGTCCCATGGGCAAAACTCTCCCTTTCCTTGGAGGAGACCCTGCTTTCCTGTCTGCCTACTGCCAACCAGGTAGAGGGTGTCCCTTCTGCTGTGTGGGAGATAAATGACCTACTTGAGGCTGTGTGGACTTGGGAGAGTCAGAGCCTTCTCTGGGCTTGCTTTCCTCAGAGAGGGACACAGTTTACCCCTGACCTCTGACCAGCCTGGAGCCGCCTCCTTCCCCCCTTTCCCAGGAAGTGCCCTTCTTTCCTTCTTCTTAACCTATGTGGCCCACAGATTTCCTTGATGCTAAGAAGGGGCCTTCAGAGCCCTTACCAGAAGGGTAGCTTGTGGGTATGTACTCCAAAAGCCCCTGGGAAGACCTCCCATCTTGGCCAGGACAGGATGTCTTGGCTCACCTCTGCGACTTTCTGCGAAAGAGGCATGGTGATGGAGACCTCCCTGGGGGCCAGCATCCTGCCCCTCCCCCTCCCCCTCAGCTGGCTCAGAGGCCCTCCTTCTCAGGGACCCTGTCTCCAGGCACAAGAGGAAAGGCCCTCTCATTTCTCGGAACTCCCAGAACCCGTGCTCTCATGCCTGACTCATGACATTGGGCTTATCTCCCCAACAATCTCGAGGTCCAGAGCTCCAGAGAAGGCCGGCCCTGGAGCCCTTCCAGCACACAGTAGGAGACTCTGAGTGAGTGCTGTCTGAGGGAGGGGGCGGTGAATGAATGAAGGCCTGGATTTGAACTGAAGAAATTCAAGAACCCACTAAAGCCCAAGTTTTCACTCCTGTGTTCAATTGGGATTTTATCATTAGACATTTCAGGGCATGTGTGTGTGTGCGCATGTGGGTGTGTGTACGCACGTGTGTGTGTGTGTGTGTGCGTGTGTGTGTGTGTGTGATCCCTGTAGAGCACAGCAGAACCAAGGCGGGAGATACCAGTCAGCATCCCCTTCCTTCCCTCTGACTGGCTCAGGCTGCAGTGGAAGCAGGGAAAACATTTCAGAGCACCGACTGTGTGTGCAGGGCACCAGCATCTTCTTTCCTTCGCAGCCTCACACACAGCTGTCCTCATCTGGGTACCAGCTCCACTGCAGGCCGGGAGGAGACAGAGACTCTGACCGGAGGCCAGCTGGGTCAAGGTCACACAGCTGGTGTACGCAAGAGCCCACAGCGGAACTTGGGTCTTGTTCTCTCCAGTAAACCACAGTGACTCCCCGTCCAGTGCTCACACCCTCCCCCGTGTGGTGCCTCTCTAAGAATTTAGAAGAGTTATTCTGGAATGAGGTGAGCAATGCTTTCAGTCATTTCTATGAGGCTCCAGGAGAATATAAATACGGAATTAAGCAAGGTTAGGGTTGTGGTGGTGGTGGTGGAGGGGGGAGAAAGAGGATTCAAACTACTGAACTGTGAAGAGATGACAGAGGAAAAGCAGGTCAGCAAGGAGAAGGAGGGGGTCAGGGAAGGGGAGAAAATAAACAGGGAGGCTGATAAAGACAGGTAGGGAGAGAGAGAGAATAAGGAAGCAGAGCGCAGCGAGAAAGAAAGAACTCGGATTTGAGAAAGTAAAAGAGAAAGGCCATCGGAGTGAGAGCGAAGGTTCTAACCTGTCTAATCTTTACACAAATGCAAAGTGCCTGCTCAGGACAATAGGCAACCAGAGGCTCCAAGTCTGGGAAACACAATAGAAGAATTAAAGAGACCAGGAGACAGGATCCCTCTCTGCTGTGAAAGGAGGATGACGACAGGACAGGGGCCACCGCCTGGCCTCACAAGGTCAGCTCAGGAGGCTGCGCCCAACTCCAGTTCTCCTCCTTCCCTGCCCGCTTCTCAGCCGGGCAAGCAGGGCTCCTGTGAAATGGAGACGCCGGACCTGGGAACCTGAGCGAGCCCAGGTCTTAGCGGGTGAAAGTGTTCCGGGAACAGCACCACCTCACTGGCAAGATTGGTTTCCAGGTAGAGAAAATTAAGCTGAGTTAAAAACAGCAGTTTTCTTTATTCCCTCTTCCCTTGCCTTTGACATGAGCATGGTTTGTCTGCATAAACCAACTGCTCCGATACACACGTGAATTTCCTTTGGTTCCTGGCCCGTGAGCTTCCCAGAGGGTTCAGTGGTAAAGAATCCGCCTGCCAATGCAGGAGACATGGGTTTGATCCCTGGTTTGGGAAGATCTCTGGGAGGGGAAGTGGCAACCTACTCCTGTATTCTTACCTGGAGAATCCCATGGACAGAGAAGCCTGGCAGGCTTCAGTCCATGGGGTCACAAAAGACTTGGACATGACTTAGCAACTAAGCAAAACAAGAACAACAAGAATATCCAGCCCCAGCCCCCTAGGTCTCTTAGCCTGGGCCCCAACAGTCACCTCTATGCCTCCTGGCTGACCTGGCTGCGTGGACCCTCAACCCCTTTGCTCTGGCTCCTACTGACTGCCCCTGCCAGCTGCTCTGCTACACTGCCTCAACCCCACCTGGCCCTGCTCCCTGCCTGGGCTGGTAAAGGCTGCAGGCTGAGGGACAGGGATTCATGGGAGGTCACCCTGTCAGAAGCCGGAGGAATTGTTTTGCACACAAAATAATTTGCTCCGCTTACACTTGGCACCAGCCTAATGCAAGAAGCAGAGATTTGTGGGGAAGGCAGACTGGCTGAAGAGGACAGTTGGGGTGTATTTTTGGGTGAAGAAATACATCATGCTAGGAACTGCTTTCTAGAAATTCTCTCTGGTTTTCACTCCCTTTGGGCAGATGAGATAACTGAGGTCCAAGAGGAGGAGCAACTTGCTCAAGACAGTGATGGGCTGGACACGCTCTCTGGGCTACTAATCCAGACTCACTTTTCCTGCACCCCAGTGTAGTTCCCAGGGTCCAAGCTGAGCCCCCGTGGGTCCCTTTGAGAAGGGCTGTCAGGAAGGATCCCACTGGCAGGAAGGCAGGGACATTGGGATGGGGTTAGGCCACCTTCCTGGAGATTCCAAAGCTCCTTTGATCGCCCCTGTACTAATGATATATTTGGTCCCATCGAATAGCTGTCCAGCGGCATGGGATGGAGGATGCACAGGAGTGAGGATTAAGCATCCTTCTGATGATGTCCAGCAGGCCGGGAACGGGTTGGAGCAGCTACCCGATGTTGTAGCAGTGGGCAGCTTTGTTCCCAGCTTTGCTATCCGTGCTGTGTGGCCTTGGGCAAGTCTTGTCCCTTCCTTGGCTTCCCTGGACAGCTTTCCTCTCTTCCCATCGACTATGAGGGGCCTGCTCAGCTCAGATAGCCTATGACAGGCAGAATCAACCTGCCCTGAGTTTCCAGCTCCCAAAATGCAAGCTCGCAGACTCTGTGACTTCATTGCTATCACTCCAGCTCCCAGCCTGGAACCCTTTGCTCTTTCACTTTCTGGAAAACCAGTCACTTCCCTGTTGTCACCTGGCCCCACCAGGTTTCAGGAAGCTCTCCTGTTTGCAGCCTCAATGGAAGGGACACAGAGTCTCAGTCGCAGGCACATACCGTGCAGGCAGCAGAGCAAAGTGAGCAGCTGGGCAGATGGGGCTGGCCAGGGGGGCTGTCTGGACCCTGCAGGGAATGGGGGTCTGGGGAGGATTTGGCCCCGGAGCCAGCCTGAGTTGGGGATTTCGGGACTGAGGGAGCTTAGACATTCCCATAGTGACCTGTTCCCAACTTATGTCTTCAGGGCTGCAGGTCAGGACTGCCCCCACTCAAGCCTAGGGCCACTCAGCCTCAGGGCCTCTTTCTGGTGGGTGGTCTGGGCCTCCTGCCATCGGCCACAGCTCACCCCGAGCTGGCAGTGCCTGCTGCCACCCACGGCATCGTCCCCATGCTGGGTCTTTGCAGAAGTAGCCTTGGTCCCGTGGGACCAGCTCTCCTGGTCTTTGCAGCTTCCCTGGGAGGACACCCCCTTCTAAATTCTCCTCCTCCTTACAGCTCAGCCCATTGGAAAGATTTGTAGCTCCCACATGAACTACTTTTAAAGGAATAATTCATGTGCCCAGTCTGCTATTAACCTAAGGGTAATCAGAACAGGGTCAGCGAGGCCCATGGAACTGCTGGAATTGCAGCCGAAACCAGACACTGTTCAGTCAAGGCACACTTGTCAAGAAGAATGTCAGTCCCACTGAACTTTCTGAAATAAGGAAACTAACCAGGGAGTGAGCATTCACGTTGGAGGTCTCTAGACTTGAAGTTTTGGACTTTTCTTCAAAGTGCTAAGGGCCCAGTTCTGCACTTGGATACACATGCATTTCATATATTCTCTATGTTAGGTGGTTACATACATTATACTCATTAATTGTCATAACCTGCCTAAGGGGTCAGTCAGTTCAGTCGCTCAGTCGTGTCCGACTCTTTGAGACCCCATGAATCGCAGCACGCCAGGCCTCCCTGTTCATCACCATCTCCCGGAGTTCACTCAGACTCACGTCCATCGAGTCAGTGATGCCATCCAGCCATCTTGTCCTCGGTCGTCCCCTTCTCCTCCTGCCCCCAATCCCTAAGGGGTAGGTACTATAATTTGTTACTATTTTATAAATGGGGAAACTGAGGCTCATGCCTTGTCCAATGTCAGACAGCTAGGAAGGGGCAGAGCCACGGCTGGAAGGCAGATCTATGTAACTCCAAAGCCCCAATCCTGAGCCCTGGGTGCCTCCTTGCTGAGCCTATTCTAATTACCCTGAGGTGAATAACAAACAGGACACATCAATTACTCCTTGACAAGCACAGCGTATGGGGAGCCTCTGGCAGCAACGCTTCTGCAGAGGTCACCTCCTTTGCTCCTAACCAGACAGAGAACTCTGTGCAGCCTGAAGGAAGTGGGAAGCATAGGCACACACCTGCACCCACAGAGGGGTCACTCCCACAGCAAAAACTCCTCACGTTGCCTACGCCTGCAAGGCCACTGGCTGGGGACTGGCACAGCTGGTATGTAGGCACGGGCAGCCCATACCCCTCTCACCGGACACCCACAGCAGACCTGGGATGCAGGCTGGGCTCACGACTCTCACTTGATAGCTGAGCTCTTTCCAAACAAGATTCTCACTCTACAGCTAAAGAAGTGAATTCTTCAGGGTCACACAATGAACAAAAGGAAGCACTGGAACTTTCCCCTTATACTCATCTGCTGTGGGACCAAGAACCTAAATCACACATTCAATGATTCCCCCCCATCTATTCACCTACTCATCCATTCATCCCTCCCTCCATCCATCCATTCAGCCTCCCATGTCTACAGCCATCCATCCATCCATCCTTCCATCCATCCTTCATTCTATTGATCCATCCATTCATCTATTATCTGACATTTTGTCCATCCTTCCGTCCATATATCTATACAACCAATCTCTCACCCATCCATCCTCCATCATGACAGATGTGGTTAGAGGGACTGGAAAGGTCAGAGAGCTTTGAAAGTCATGTTAAACTTGTCTTGGAAATATCTGGTTATTTCTGGGGGAGAGGTGTCTCTCCCCCAAAGTGATGAACTCCCTGAGACACAGTCTTCTTTGCAATCCCAACCCCAGGGCTTAGCACACAGGCCTGGTCACATGGTCCAGGCCCAAAGCTGGAGTGAATATACAAGATGACCCAATCTCATCAGACAAAACTGGCCTTGCAGGGACACCACTTAAGATGAAGAAGATTTATGTCCCCTTTTCTGCCTGATAACATCTTCAAAATGCTCTAATGATGAAAGCTGGGACATAACTTTTAAAAGCAAAAGACAGGCAGCCAGGAGGGAAAGTCCTTTGGCCTACACCTAGATGAGGAAACTGAGGTCCAGGGAGAAGGAACAGCCTGCCAGAGATCCTGGAGATCCAGAATGCCTGGATTCTCCTCTCTGAGGCCCCTGCACTTGGAGGGGCTGGAACCCCAGCCTTCTCCTCCCTCCACTACCACCAGCCAAGACACGCAGCTGGTGGTTTTGCAGAGTCACACCCACCCTGTTGCCTAGAACCCATACTTTCCAGGGCGCACCCAGCGCCCCACCAGGCGGCTGTCTTCCCTCTGGGAAGGGGTGAGCCACCCGGAGGCCGGGCCATGCAGAAATACAGTATTTCATTCTTCATTTAACAGCTATCCCCAAGTGCCTAGTTGCCTCTGACATCAGGCTGGTGAGGTCTGGGGTTCCCAGTGTGACTCTAGGCCTACATTCCTGAGCAGAGGTGTGCCTAGGATACCTCCTTGCCTCAAGGCTTTGGCCCTGCCCGCCCAGCTCCTGGGAATCCTGAGCTATGAAAGACCCAGGAGGGGCCTCGCTGGGCTCTGGCAGGCAGGAGGGCGGCCAGGAGCTGAAGCCACTGCCTGGGGCAGGCTCAGGGTGTGGGGGTGAGTCAGGGGCCAGCCCACCCCTGGAATCTCTGAGGCTCCGCTGCTCTGGCTGCCAGCTTCAAAGCCCTGTGACTCAGATTCCAATCCTCCACTTACCCCCAGTGCCCAGCACTGTGTCAGGCCGTATGGAGCTCAGGGCAGGGGCAGCCAGTCTGTGCTTTCATTTTGCTGCTCACCAACCTGTGGGCAAGGGTATAGCACTGTTTAATCTCCTGAGTATCAGAGGCCACATCCATCTGAGACTCCTAAGAACAAAAAGCCTACCTCCTGGCTGCAAGGAGGCTTTGTGGCGGAGCCCGTGGGAGGCTCGGCCCATCGCCTGGCATGGGGGCTTCTGTTAGCAAGCCTCTGCTATCCCTCCCTCCCTCACCTCGGGCTGCAGGGTGTGTGGGGGCCTCTTGGTGTGGACACACTCCTGCAAAAGAGTGATGTGTGCATGTGCGTGTTGGGGGTATGTTAGTAGAAACTGCATCTGTACCCCATGCTCCAGCGGCACCGTGAGCATCCCTTCCACTGCCTGGGTCACACAGTCCCTCCAAGTGCCCGAGGCCAGCCTGGCTTGCTCCACTCACCCATGTCTGCCTGGGCACAGTACTCGATGCCACAACAGACATGAGGGGTATGGAGACTTGGGTCAGTGTTGCCTTCCTATGGAAACCAGGCTTCCGGAGCCAGGACCTGGCCTGATGTCAGCGTGAAGCATCTTGTTCAGTCCAAATGCCCACCCTGGCATCAGGCCTGCTTGGGACCTGACTTGGACCTATCTTTCCTTCCTTTTCCCACCAGTCCTGACCAGGGTGCCCACAGCCTACCAGCCCCAGAGGCCTGTCACTTCCTGAATACACTGCACACTCTCTTGCCTCCCAGCTTCTGTGCAAGGCAGGCGGGCTTCTCCTCCTCCTTCCATTCTTACTTGATTTATTTTGCCCAACCTCAAGGCCCATCACAAAGGTTGCCTCCCCCAGGTGCATGCCTGCATACTCAGTCATGTGTGATTCTTCGCAACCCCATAGACTGTAGCCAGCCTTCCCAACTCCATCCAAGACATGCAATCTAACTCATCTCTGAACACCCACAATATTCTCATCCATAGCCCCCTTTGCAGATGGCATTAGTGGTATAAAGAATTTGCTGCCAATGCAAGCGACATAGAGATGCAGGTTCGATTCCCTGGGTCAGGAAGATCCCCTGGAGGAGGGCATGGTAACCCACTCTAGTATTCTTGCCTGGAGAATCCCAGGGACAGAGGAACTTGGCAGGCTACCTGGTGTCACAAAGAATCAGACACAACTAAATCGACTTAGTACACACGCACATAACAACCTCTGGCTGGGCTTTATTTTATGCCTCTGAGGGCTAGCTAGTAGCCAAGGGCTCTGATTCTGGTGTCAGAACCCCTCTTCCCCATCACATATGCCCTTTCTTCCTTTTTTGAACTCCAGTTTGCTCATCTGTAAAATACATATAATCACAGTAACGTGGCTGTGTAAGGATTAAATGAGGAAGAGAGCTCCATCGGTGGTAGCCATCATTATTACTAACTATAAGTATTTATAGGCTTCCCTGGTGGCTCAGAGGTTAAAGCGTCTGCCTCTAATTCGGGAGACCTGGGTTCGATCCCTGGGTCGGAAAGATCCCCTTGAGAAGGAAGTGGTAACCCACTCCAGTATTCTTGCCTGAAGAATCCCATGGACAGAGAAGCCTGGTAGGCTACAGTCCACGTGGTCGACAAAGAGTCCGACACGACGAGCGGCTTCATTTTCACTTTCATAACTGTTTACAGAGCCTGGCCACACTTTCACTCTCACTTCATCTTTAGAGCATAACCCTTTGAGGCGTGTCAATGCGTCTGCTTTCAGATGCGACTTCAGATTCTGAGAAGTTAGAGAGCCTGACATGTAATGGGTGGGGTTTGAATTCTGGTCTGTTTTACCCCAGGGTCAGTGTTATTTCTATCCCCTCACCCTTCACGTATGCAACCTCCCCCAGCCTCTGTTCCCTCATTCAGATCACATGCTCAACACATCCCCCATTGAACTGGAAATGAGGAGATCACAGAAGTTTTCTCCTGGGTCCACTCCTCCTCCACTGGCCCCATGGCCCAAGGAGCTGCCTCTCGAGCATTAAGGGGAAAGATAGAGACAAAGATAGAGTCTCCAGTGTGCAGACAAGCTCTGAGACTCTCCCAGAGTGCTCTCTGAGACTGGGAGGTGAGGGCATCCCCGCTCCAGGGAGGCAGCTCCCAGGCTGGGAAGAGGGGTCACAGAGGTGCAGGCTTGGGCTCAGCTTCCAGCGGCGTGGCCGCAGACAAGCCCCTTCCCTTGTCTGAGCATCAGCTTTGTCCTCTGTAAAGTGAAGTGCTTCTTGGGTGTAAAATTGTGAAGCCAGCCCTAGCCAGCAAGACCTCTTCAGAGAGCCTTCTGGACCCACTGAGGGAAGTGGGTGGTCAACCTACAGAGGGGACGCTGGAGCTTTCCAACCTGGGAAGCCCTTCCCTGATGCTACTCCATCATCCAGCGAAGAGTCAGACCATTACTCTCCATCTCCCCATCATTCATTAAAACCATCCTGGGATCACTTAATGCCTGGCACTTTTTTAAAAAATTGAGGTATAATTGCTTTACAATGTTATGCCAGTTTCTGCTGTACAATGAAGTTAATCAGCTCTATGTGTACATATATCCCCTCTTCCTTGGATCTCCCTCTGCCTGCCCCCTCCATCCCACCATCGAGGTCACCACAGAGCACTGAGCTGAGCTCCCTGTGCCATACAGCAGCTTCCCACGAGCTATCTGTTATACACGTCACTTTAAGATTTAATTACATCTACTGTTTATCCACATGAACATTTACCCATGTTTGGTCCCTGGGTGCCAGACGTGGCTTGACCTTTTACGTGTCTTATCACATTTAGTCACCACAGCAGGAGGGCTCTCTTCTTCTTGTTCCCATTTTGCAGGTAAGAAGCCTGAGGCTGAGAGAGGCAAAGTGGCTTATGCGAGGCCATACAACATTTGAATCTAGCGCCACCTGCATTTTTAAGCAGGATCCTGGCCTCGGTGATGCTGTAGGAAATCTTCATGGGATGCAGCTGATTTCACTGCTGTCCTCCTTCAAATGGAGGTATCTTATACAAGGTCACTCATCTAACAAGGAAGGAGCTGGAATTTGAGCCCAGGTCACTCTGAGCCCTGGGGCTGAGGCCTCAGTCTAAATTCTAGATTTTCCTATCAAGGCCAGAGAGTCCCTGAAAGCAGGTTCTGGGGATGGACCTCAGGGCCAAAGTCTGGGGACAGCAGGAAAATTGCCCCCACCGCTCAGCCTGGCTCCTGGGCCGTAGGGAGCGGAACCCTGGGAGCCTGGGGGAGGGAAATAGTCTGTTTCCGCAGTGAGCACCGTGCCGGGTGGTGAGGTGAGCAGTGACTCAAGGTGGGAGGCCCTGAGAGGGTGGGCAGGCAGCGGGAGCAGCCCCGGCCCGGCCAGACCATTGCTAGAGTTCCCTGGAGGAGGAGGTTTGGGGAAGGCAGGGCTGAGTCACAGCAGTGAGAGCCGACAGGGAGCAGGGATGGCCCAATGACCTCACGCTTCCATCTGAGTCTGGCAAGGAGCGTCGCGCCCAGGTGGGCCTGGTAGGTCCATCCTGGCAGGATGAGTACCCTTCCTCTTTGGCCACCCATAGCCAGGCAGTGTCTGTGAAACCAGAGGGCTGCCTTGCACGTTTCCTGAGGCCTGGTGTTGCTGGAACCCCGAACCCCTACCATCCTGGGGAAGCAGCTGTTCTAGGGCACAGACCAGGGTACAGGAGACAGCCTCACACACCACTGTGCTGTGTGGCCAGGCCAAGCAATCCCAGCTCCTGGAGCTTTGACTTCCTCCTCTGTCTTACATTCATGTGAAGATCTCACAAGTTGGTGACTGTTGTCCAAGCCCTGGCACAGAGCTGGTGTCTCAGGGTGTAGGGAAAGAGTGTTAGTGGCTCATTCATGTCTAACTATTGCGATTCCATGGATTGTAGCTCACCAGGCTCCTCTGTCCATGGAATTTTCCAGGCAAGAATACTGGAGTGGGTAGCCATTTCCTTCTCCAGGAGATCTTGAGCCCAGGTCTCCTGCGTTGCAGGCTGATTCTTTACCCTCTGAGCCACCAGGGAGGGAAAGAGAGAGGCAGCCGTCGCCAGCCGGGAGGCCACAGGAGGATGGAGGACTGCAGTCGGTGGGCCCTGAAGGCCTGGGCAGGGTCACATGCCTACGTCCTGGCTGTTGACAGAGGTCCTGCCTTAGGTGAGGGCCTTTTGATCTCTGGGCCTCATTTTTCTCATGCATCAGATAAAAGTAATAACTCCAAACTCTAGGGAGGATACTGGGAGTTCCACCACCTTAGGTCAGTATCAGGGAGAGAGAGAACAAGAGCCACCCTCTGGGGCCCAAAGCAGTGGGCAAGTCCCCCCGCTAAGCATCTAGAAGATGCACTGGGAGCCTTTTGAGGTCACTGCCTGCCCCCAACTCCGGAACTCCCCAAGGCTGGTCCAGAGAGGGTGAGTGTTGCCAGGTCACACAGAAGCCATTTGAATGGATCCACCATTCAAGGGGAGGGGGCCTTTATCTCCCCAGATAAGAGGCCCTGAATGGGCCTGGAAGGCCTTGTGGCCTCAGATTTGGGTGACGCCTGGGGGTAGGAGGAGAGGGCCAGAGCTGGGCTGGCTCAGGGTGACCCTAAAGCACCCACTTCTCCCAGTGCCTCAGCCTGAGTCAGCCTGGGGCTGCGGCTGCTTCTGAGTTCATCGCCTGCCTGCCCGCCTGCTGCCCAGCCTTGGAGCTCCCCCCCAGGCACAAGGCAGGTCCGTAATGATGACTCGGTGGTAATGACAGCTGTGTGGGGAGCTGTGCCAAGCATTCTCTCTGCCTTCATTCATTCGATCTTCCAAACAGGCCTGGGAAGTGGGCAAGGCAAGACCTGGGAATGAAGAAGTTCAGAGAAGCTACAGAAGTTGCCCAAGGCCGCACAGCCAGGAACAGAAGAGATGGGTCTTCAGGCCCCAGCGCTGTGCCTTTGCCATCATGCAGCAGACAGGCCGAGCTTGCTCTGCAAGGCCTGGGCTGGGTCTGTGGGTCTCTGTCCCAGTTGGGATTTGCGGGGAGGGCCCTTGAAGGCATTTTCTTGGAATAGGGACCCGGGAATGTCTGTGGGATAAGGGCCAGTGCGTGTTCTGTGTCAGTCTTTGTGTTGGCCAAAAGGGGAGGACAGACAAAGAGCTACAGACCCCAGAGGAGTGAGTGCCTGCCTCTGCCTGAAAGGTCAGGAAGGCTTTCCAGCAGAAGAGGCATCCAAAAGAGGCTGTGAAGGTGAAGAAGGCATTCCAGGCAAGAGGTATGGCGTGGGGAAACTCTGGGAGGCCTGAAAGACCATGGCATGTGCTAGGAGCTGGAGCGAAGAGTGTGAAGGACCCAGTGGTGAAAGGAGCTTGGAGGCCAGTGTACAGGCCTTGCACACCCGGCCGGAGCTGACCTCTTCCTGAGTTTAAAGTGGAGTCACTTCCTGGCTTCCCAGTGGTGCAGTGGTAGAGAATCCTCCTGTTGATGCAGGGGATTCAGGAGCCATGGGTTTGATTTCTGGAATGGGAAGATACCCTGGAGCAGGAAGTGGCATCCCACACAGTATTCTTACCTGGAAAGTTCTATGGAAGAGGAGCCTGATTGGCTACATATAGTCCATAGGGCTGCAGAGTCGGACACAGCTAAGCACCTGAGCATGCAGAGTGGAGTCCCGTGCTTCTCTGCCGCGATGGCCCAGGCCCGCTGGGACCCAGACCAGGCCTGGCTTGGGTGGTGGTGGCAGTGGGGCTGCTGAATTCCTTCCAGGGCCTTCTCTGGACTGTCAGACAAGCCTCAGATGGCAGACACCACAAGCTGGGGAAGAGCTGCCTAGTCTATTTTGGTGCCTGAGAACAAAGCCACCTGGTGGCCACCTCATTCCTACAAACTCAGGGCAAGCCTCTGACCCGGACACAGGACAGATCCAAAGAACTCCACCTTCTCTGAAATCAGGCTGTCAGGGGAGAGAGGCCAGGCTGGCAGAGGGAACATGGCAGGGCCCCTCCTGCTCCCTCACTTTCCCAAGGAGTACAGGCAACTCCGTGCCCCCCAGACCCCAAGCCATACTTGGGGTGGCCTGGCTGGTGACCCCAGGCATAGCTTGTCTTCTCTCTACTTTGGTGTTGTCCTAGATGACCAAAGGTGGTTTGAAGGCTTGTTGAACCAAACCTACCTTTTCTTCCACAGATCACACTTGAACCTTCAGTGTAATTTCCCTGACAATCCCTTGAGGGCGTCCTTCACAGTCACCCCACCTTACAGGTGAGGGATTAGAGGTTTAGTGAGGTGATGTGAGGGACCTGGGCTCAACCACCAAGGGTCCGGGCACAGTGAGAACACCTGCTGGGCACCAGGCATTTCAATCTGCACTTTTGCATATAGGGGATACATACAGATTCTGGAAACTTACAATTCATATTTAAATCCTAGCTCTGCAGCTGGCTAGCTCTGTGCCTGGGTGACTGCTCAGTTGTGTCCGACTCTTTGCAACCCCATGGACTGTAGCCCACCAGGCTCTCTGTCCATGGATTCTCCAGGCAAGAATACTGGAGTGGATTGCCATGCCCTTCTCCAGAGGATACTCCCTACCCAGAAACTGAACTCATGTCTCCTGCCTCTCCTCCACTGTGGGCAGATTCTTTACCACTGAGCCACCAGGGAAGCCTACTAGCACTTGACCTCAAGCAAATCAGTGTCTGTGCCTTAGTTTCCCTACCTGTGAAATGATGATGATAACAGTATTTCCTCATAGGGTTGGTGTAAGGATATGGGAAAAGAACTCATATCAAATGCTTAAAATGGTAACTGGCACATCCTCATTTTGCAGATGGGGAAACTGAGGCTCAAAGACAACAGGGCCTGCATCTATGCCTTATCCCCAGCCTGCCACCTGTGCCTGATCACGCGCCCACCCTCATGGGGTGGCCCTGGCTATCGCGGGGACCGACGTGTCCCCCAGTGCCTCTTGCTTTCCTGCCTGTTTCGGGAAATCCTGGGACTGGGGGCCCCTGGGAGCAGGTGAGCAGCAGAGGACCCCAGGCTGCCGTGTCTGGCCCGCCCCCCCGCCTCCCGACCAATTTTGGGCAAAGCAGCGGCTGTGGCTGCGGCTCTACGTGCAGGCGATGAGTCAGCGCGCAGGAATGCGCAGGACGCTTTGTTCTCTGCTCTGCCGACTCTGCGAAGGAACGTGCTGGGGCCCGGGTGTGGTGGGCCTGACATCACCGATGGGGCAGCGCCGCCACGTGCCGCTGGGGACTCAGGTCTTAGCTGCCCTGCTGGGGACCCACGACCAATTTTGGGCAAAGCAGCGGCTGTGGCTGCGGCTCTACGTGCAGGCGATGAGTCAGCGCGCAGGAATGCGCAGGACGCTTTGTTCTCTGCTCTGCCGACTCTGCGAAGGAACGTGCTGGGGCCGGGGTGTGGTGGGCCTGACATCACCGATGGGGCAGCGCCGCCACGTGCCGCTGGGGACTCAGGTCTTAGCTGCCCTGCTGGGGACCCCAGGAGACCTCAGGAAGGCCAGCCTCCTTCCCAAGTCTCAGCGGCTCTGACTCTAAAAGGCCCTGGCAGCCCGAGCTCCCCGTGTGGGTCACAGGACAGCAAGATGCCATTGGATGATGACAGCCTTGCGTGGAAGGCATTGTTGTTTGAAGAACCAGAGGCCCAGAGAAGCACAGTCATCTGTCCCCCGGGGCAGTGTGCCTGGGTCCCTGTTCTTCCTGAGAGTTGGAGGGCAGGCTCGGCTCCTGGGCAGCCCTGGTGAGTGTAGCGTGATGCCTTGAGGCTACGCACCTGGTTGTCCCCAGAAGCAGCAATGCTGACAGGTCAGAATCCTTCTGCCCTGTGTGGCCTTGGGCATGTCACTTGCCTCCTGGTCCTCCCATGACGGCACTGTCATTTTCCCATTTTTGCTCCCCAGCAAGTAAATGACCAAGTCTGTAAATAGGACCTGCAGGGGCCAGGCAGCATGGCCAGTGGGGTAGGGAAGGTCCCCAGATGGAGTTTTTTCAAGCACTGACTCCCTTTTTCCTTCCCTCATCCATGAGGTCCTGAGCACCAGGGCCTAGCCTGTTCCTCCCCAGCAGTTCCACCCAGCAAATAGCTAGAGCTGGAGGGTGAGGGACCTGGTTGGCTCGGGGGCTTTCACAGGAGGCCGCCGCTTGTCACCCTGGCCTCAGAGACTCAGAAACTGGAGGTCAGTCTCCGCTGGGGCCCTTGCCAGCCCCCTCCCCCTGCTCAGTCTCGTCTGGAACCCTTTGGTCTCTGCCCCTCCTAGGCCATGTTTTCTATATGAAGATGGAGAATGACCTCTCTCCACCCCAGGGCTGAACTTGCAGAGGCCATGTCCCACCTTCGTGCCTGCCGTTTCTTGGAACCCTGACATGTTCCCCAGCTTCAGCTGGTCCCCAGGGATGGCTGCTGCCAGAAGAGGCCAAAAGCCCAGGCGGCTCTCAGCCTCCCCCGCCGTCTCCATGTAGCTGTGACCTGGGAGAGCCCTCTCTGCCACCTGGGCTGGAGATCCCTGCATGTGGGACAGTGGCCTTCATGTGCCAGCAGTGTTTCAGCCTCATTTGCAAACCTCTCCTCCAGGATGTGAGATGTGCCCCTTGACAGAGGCCGCATGGCCCAGTGGTTAGGTACTAGTGTCTGGAGTCAGCCAGCTAGGGGATCTGGGTAGGTGACGCCGCCTCTGCCCCTCAGATTCCCCATCTGTACATGAGAGCAGGGACCCTTTTGTAGGCACTCAGGGAGTTGCTAGATGCAACTGCCTAACCTAACATACACTGGCTGCTGAGTCAGTATGAGTCCTGCTTGAAGAGTTCTAGTGACTTCCACATTGTCTCCGTCATCTCTGACTTGAGCCAATGATGATGCATGGGCCTAGAGGCTGTCATACGAGTGAAGTCAGAGAAACAAATATTGTATATTAACTTACATGTGTGGAATCTGAAAATAATGATGTAGGTGATCTCATCTATAAAACAGAAATAGAGACACAGATGTAGAGAACAAACAAAAGGGGAAAGAGTGGGGGATGATTTGGGAGATTGGGATTAACATATATATACTATTGATACTATATATAAAATAGATAACTAATGAAGAGTACATCATGAGAAACACTGGGCTGGATGAAGCACAAGCTGGAATCAAGATCGCTGGAAGAAATATCAATAACCTCAGATATGCAGATGACACCACCCTTATGGCAGAAAGTTAGGAAGAACTAAAGAGCCTCTTGATGAAAGTGAAAGAGGAGAGTGGGAAAAGTTGGCTTAAAGCTCAACATTCAGAAAACTAAGATCATGGCATCCGGTCCCATCACTTCATGGCAAACAGATGGGGAAACAGTGAAAACAGTGAGAGACTTTATTTTGGGGGGCTCCAAAATCACTTCAGATGGTGACTGGCAGCCATGAAATTAAAAATGCTTACTCCTTGGAAGGAAAGTTATGACCAACCTAGACAGCATATTAAAAAGCAGAGCCATTACTTTGCCAACAAAGGTCCGTCTAGTCAAGGCTATGGTTTTTCCAGTAGTCATGTATGGATGTGAGAGTTGGACCATAAAGAAAGCTGAGCACCAAAGAACTGATACTTTCGAAAAAGTTATGACCAACCTAGACAGCATATTAAAAAGCAGAGCCATTACTTTGCCAACAAAGGTCCGTCTAGTCAAGGCTATGGTTTTTCCAGTAGTCATGTATGGATGTGAGAGTTGGATCATAAAGAAAGCTGAGCACCAAAGAACTGATACTTTCGAACTGTGGTGTTGGTGAAGACTCTTGAGAGTCCTTTGGACTGCAAGGAGATGCAACCAATCCATTCTGAAGGAGATCAGCCCTGAGTATTCACTGGAGGGACTGATGTTAAAGCTGAGACTCCAATACTTTGGCCACCTGATGTGAAGAACTGACACGTTGGAAAAGACCTTGATGCTGGGAAAGATTGAGGGCAGGAGGAGAAGGGGACGACCGACAGAGGATGAGATGGTTGGATGGCATCAGTGACTCAAATGAACATGAGTTTGAGTAGACTCCAGGAGTTGGTGATGGACAGGGAGGCCTAGCATGCTGCAGTCCATGGGGCCACAAAGAGTCGGACATGGCTGAGTGACTGAACTGAACGAGAATCTACTCATTAGTAGCAGGGAGTAGGGAGCTCTATTCAGTGTGCTGTGGTGACCTAAATGAGAAGGAAATCCAAAAAAGAGGGGATATATGTATACATATTGCTGATTCACTTTGCTTTACAGAAAAGCTAATACAACATTGTAAACCAACTATATGTTAATAAAAATCAGGAAAAAACAACAACAACCCATTCCTCTTCTGTTGATCTCTATGGTCATAAATTCTTTTGGGTCATAGATTCTCCCCATACATTCTTCTGTGGTCATAGATTCTTCCCCAGTGAGGAAAAAGACCCCAAGCCAAGAATGACCCCTTCCAGCTGAGACCAGGCCGCTGCAGCCCAGAGACCCAGTGCTCTGCCAGGCAGCAAGGCTGTGGAGGTAGAGCCGGCTGGCTACCTTGGATGGAGAACGGAGGTCTGTGCAGCCCTTCAGCCTCCAAGTCCTAGAGGCTGAGGACACGGGGTGATGAGAGAGGAGACTGGAGCGAGTTAGAGTCTGCACATGCCTCCCTGCACTTCCTGGCACCCTAGGGCTCCACCTCGGCTTGGAACGCCTGCCTGGATTCCTGCCCGTGTGGTTTCCCCTGGGCCTCTCCCTCACGTCCGCTGGCAGAGCATCCCCAGCTGTCTGCATTCCTCTGCTGTGAAGACGGCCACCTCAGGGTCAGGTCTGGCTAGGACGCCCCTGACTGTGGGAGCGTGCGTGCTGGTGAGGTGCGCAGGGACACACCTGTGGGCACCAGCCTCTCCGAACTCGCACATAGCTGTGCCCTGTGTGCCCATATATGCATGCATGTGTGTGTGCAGGAATGTGAGAAGGGGCCTGTGTGGATATGCACGAGTGCATGAAGAGTGAAGGGGGAACCTGAGGATCTCTGATGACCCCAGGGACCCATGGGCGTGAGCTCATGCATGCTGTAGGGGCTGGTGAGTTCCCACAACTGAGAACTCTTACATGTGTGAGGGTCATGCCCCTCTCCTGGGCTCAGCTCATAGCTACTGAGAGAAACTGGAGGAAACAAGAGAAGGGGCTCAGGATGAGCTTAAGCAGAGTCCATTTGCTTGGCTGAGCTGAGAGTTTCACACTTGTTCCCCTGTTTAACCCTCACACCAATTCCAGGAGGGATAAAAGTGGAATCTGAGGCTTGGGGAGGGCCAGTTACTTGCAAAGGTCACACAGTCTCTGTAAGTGGTGGCAAAGTGAAAGTCACTCAGTTTTGTCTGACTCTTAGAGTCTATGAAATTCTCCAGGCCAGAGTACTGGAGTGGGTAGCCTTTTCTTTCTCCAGGGGATCTTCCCAACCCAGGGATCGAACCCCTGTCTCCCACATTGCAGGCAAATTCTTTACCAGCTGAGCCACCAGGGAAGCCCATAAGTGGTGGAGCCGACCTTCAAATCCATGTCTGCCTGACTCCTGAAGCTCTCAGGCAGAGCAGGGAGCTGCTGCAGGGGTCACAGAACAGGAGAGAGCAATGCGCCGGACAGCTCAGGGCTGAACTCTTCCCTGGAGGGCAGTAGCCTTTGAGATGCCCACCCATGCGTCTTGCACCCAGGCCGCCACCTGCCCCAATGGCTATATCATAATAAACATGCGTGTGCAATCATTGCTCTGTGTCAGGCCCTGGGTAAATGCTTTGTACTAATCTCACCTAATCCACCCCAACACTCCGAGAGGTTGGTATTATTATTAGGCTATTTTTATTATAATGATATGCAGATAACACATCTACATATATGTGCCTATGTGCTCCGTCACTAAGTCATTTCCGACTCTTTGTGACCCTATAGACTGTAGCTCGCCAGGCTCCACTGTCCATGGGATTTCCCACTCAAGAATACTGGTGCCTATATGCATGGTAAGTCACTTCAGTCGTGCCTGACTCTTTATGACCCAATGGACTATAGCCCACTAGGCTCCTTTGTCCATGGGATTCTCCAGCGAGAATACTGGAGTGGGTTGGCATTCCCTCCTCCAGAGGATCTTCCCCACCCAGGGAACTGAACCTGCATCTCTTATGTCTCCTGCACTGGCAGGCGGATTCTTTACCACTAGCGCCACCTGGGAGACCCAAATGTGGGAAGACACACATGTCTGCATGTATATATATATTAATACATATGTGTATATGCATATATGTACATGTATATATGTATACATATACATATACACACATATAACATACTTGTGTTCAACTCTTTGTGACTCCATCGACTGCAGTCCACTAGGCTCCTCTGTCCACGGGATTTTAGTATAATAGACAGTATTATCTGGGCTTTCCTGGTTGCTCAGTAGGGCTAAAGAATCCACCTGCCAATGCAGGAAGCACAAGAGACATGGTGCCTGGGCCTGATAAATTGACTCCCCCAGTGCAGCCCTAGCATCACCAGCTCCTAACCTGCTGTGGGATGTGAAGCGGGTGCCCTGCTCTCTCTGGGCCTCAGTTTCTGCCTTGCCCCTAGAGGGCAGGCAGGAAGGGCTGTCCTGAAGTTTGCAGGCAGGGCGTCCTGGGAACAGGCGGGGCAGGCCTGGCAGCAGACACCGAGGGGGCAGGCGGGTGAAGGTGAGACCGGGCCAGGGCTGAAGTCGAGATTCGGAGCCGGTTTTCCCAGGCTGTGTCTGAGTAATCCTGTGTCTATATTTATCTCTTCCTTTCTTGGTTGAGCAAACAGAGACCGATGCCAGCCTGGCCTGCCACCCCCCAGGCCGGCACGTTTCTCTCACCTGCCGGGGGCCCTGGGGAGTACCGCAGTCTTGGCTTTGAGCTCGGCTTGGCCCACGTAGGACACACAAGGATGTGGGAACCCAGTGACTTCCGTGACAAATCTAATTGACAGTGGTGGCCTGGGACGCTCTGCAGGGGCCGCAGCATGCTTGGGCCACCCAGACCGGGGCCTGGGCAATGTCTGTGCACGGGGGGTCTGGGAAAGCCCTACCCAATTCAGGAACAAAGGGCCCCCTTGGACTTCCCTGGTAGTCCAGCGATTGGGAACCTGCCTGCCAGTGCAAGGGGCGTGGGTTCAATCCCTGGCCCGGGAAGATTCTACATGCTGCAAGGCAACTGGGCCCGTGCACCACCACTGCTGAGGCTCGTGTGCTCTAGAGCCCGCGCTCCACAGCAGGAGAAGCCACCGCTATGGGGGCCCATGCGCCACAACGCAGAGGAGCCCCCAGGCGTCACAACCAGAGAATTCTTGTGCACAGCAACGGAGCCCCAACACAGCCAAAAATAAAGAAAGAATAAGACACGTATTTTAAAGAACGTGTCCTCTTATCTCAGACAATGGCTTTCTCGCCTCCATTCACACTTCAGTATAAATGGCAGCCCCTGGTCCCTCCAGGATCTGAAATTTCTGGAGATCTAGAGTCAGACCACTCTGGGGCTGAATCCTGACACTGGTTTCAGACAAATAACCTCTCTGTGACTTGATTTCCTTGCTTGCCAAACAGGGCCAATGGTTTCTACTCCTTAGGGGTCCTGTGAAGTCATAACACTCAGGTGTTATGCACTGACAGATGGGATGGGCTCCACTGGGCAGGGGTCACCGGTCCCCACCTGCTTCCACCATCCACGGCCCAGATCCATGGCAGTGACAGTGGACCCACAAAAGACCACCAGGGGGCTGTATGTGCCTGACTCTCACAACACGCACTTAGTTGTGGACGCCCCAGTTCTGAGAGGTGCGTGCAGCCTTAGACCCTGGATGGGTTAGATGAGGTGGGACTTGGACCCTGAGAAGACCTCATAAGAGACAGGTACTCACTGCGCTGAGCCCCGTCTCCATGGTGAATGGGGATGGACAAGCAGTCAGGCCAAAGGGATGATGGGAACAGAAGAGCATCTTACGGAGAGATACAGCTCAGCCTGGACCAGATTGGGCTCCATCCCCGACCCCAGCCAGGATCTCTGATGGCCGGCTGGGCCTTTGCCCCGATTCTGGCCTCTGCCCTGGCAGTGCCACCTTCCTGACCTTGGGGAACCCTGGACCCGGTGCACGTGCGCCGCAGCCCTGCCTGCTTCTAGGTTGGATTAGGCAGAGTCCGAGGACGTGCCGGGCTGGCAGGCTCCCGGGCGGGGCGGCTGCCGACGCTGGGGCTGCCCTGTGGAGGCTCGAGATGGGGCTGCAGCAAAGCCTTGTATGGCTCTGGCAGAGTAGCTCAGCGGCAGCACCGATTGGCTGGGCTGGCACTCCCAGCCAGGGTTGCCCGGGCCCCAAACCACGGTAACCAGAGCCGCCGCCGGGAGCTAGTGGATTAGCATGGCTGCCTGCCCACCCCCCTGTCCACCACCAGGGCTGCTCTTTTCCTTTCCTAAAAAGGCGAGCTGGTCAGGTGAGCTCGGACCTGGGTAAGGAGGGGTGGGTGGGGTGGTCCAGGTGGCTCTGCTGAGGGTTCGGGAATCCTAGCTCTGGCCTTGGGCCAAGCTCTTCCCGGCTCTGGACATCAGCTTTCTCATTTATAAAACGGGGAGGTTGGTAGCTGGGTCTCTGTAAAGTGGCTGAGGCTGTGATGGAATTAAAGGATATGTGTGCTGGGGTCCCCCAACCCAGATTTCAGGACTAAGAGGTAGCCAAGAGGCCCAGATTCACTTTCATAGTATCAACCACTCCCTGAATGTGTGGGCCTGGTTTTAAGTCTCTGCTCTGCCTCTGACCACTGTGGCCTTATGAGCAGCATCACCTGTCCAAGCCCCAAGCTTCCTCCTCTACAAAGTGACGAGGTGATAAGTTTTCTCCCTGGGCCAGATGGCGGTGAGGAGCTCCATGCAGGGCAGCCTGGGCTGCTCCCTCCTCAGTCGCCCCATCCTTACTTGACTCTTCTTGCTTCCTGTTTCTCCCTGCTCATGCCCATCTCAGGCTAGCCTGCCTTCTGAGGCCATCCTGTGAGCAGTGATTTGCCCCTGGGAATCTCTAGGAGTAAGCATGGTCTCCAGGTCCTGAGCCCAGAGTGGGTCTAGGCCTAGGGAGAGGGCCCAGCCCCTGATGGGGAGTGGCAAGCCTCGGCCCAAGCCTTCCTGAGGTTCTGGGTCAGGTGTGACCCGGGTCAGGGGCCCTGCCACTTGCCAGGGTACAATCTTGGGCTCTACTCTTCTGTGAAGGGGAGGTAGGTGCCCTGTCTCCCTCACTCCAAAAGGGAAATTGCCTCCTGAATTCCAGAGAGGCCCTGGGAGACCTAGTGTGAGTGACAGGTGGGCCTGGGCGCCAGCAGCAGGCTGGGGAGTCAGGTTCTTCAGAGAGTTTCCATGCACTTGGCGTGCTCTTGAGCAATGGAATCCCAGCCCCTGTGTCTGATGGTCCATTCCTGCACCTTCAGCCTCAGACGTGGGGACCCATGGGCTGCCCTGGATGGCTGCTGAGAAGCCAGGCAGCTGCCGGGAAGAAGCCTTGGCCTGGGCTTACCTCCTCCCCTAGGTTCCTGGGGAGGAGGTGAAGAGTCTGAGATTCAGGGCTCCCCTGGGGCCAGAGCACAGGGTGGAGATGAGAGGGAGGAACTTGGGGCTCCCAGAGGCGCTGCACTAGGGTCAGACTAGAGTCAGTCTCACGTAGCCTCTAACCAGCCCTGCATCTTTGGTTGGTGAGGGTCCTTTTGTTTTTAATATTTCTTTCTTTACCTGTGTCTGATGGTCCATTCCTGCACCTTCAGCCTCAGACGTGGGGACCCATGGGCTGCCCTGGATGGCTGCTGAGAAGCCAGGCAGCTGCCGGGAAGAAGCCTTGGCCTGGGCTTACCTCCTCCCCTAGGTTCCTGGGGAGGAGGTGAAGAGTCTGAGATTCAGGGCTCCCCTGGGGCCAGAGCACAGGGTGGAGATGAGAGGGAGGAACTTGGGGCTCCCAGAGGCGCTGCACTAGGGTCAGACTAGAGTCAGTCTCACGTAGCCTCTAACCAGCCCTGCATCTTTGGTTGGTGAGGGTCCTTTTGTTTTTAATATTTCTTTCTTTCTTTATTTTTATTCATTTGGCTGCACAGAGTCTTTGTTGTAACTTGGAAAGTGGATCTTTCCGAGATCCACTCAGGATCTTGGATCTTCTTTGCAATTTGTTGGATCTTTAGTTGTGCCACGTGGAACCTCTTTTTAGTTGTGGCATGGAGACTCTCAGTTGGAGCATGTGGGATCTAGTTCCCTGAACAGGTATCAATCTGAGACCCCTTGTGTTGGGAGCATGGAGTCTTAGCAACTGGACCACCAGGGAAGTCCTTGGTGGGGGCTCTTCGGAACTTCCGCTTTCTTCTCTGAAACTGGGGACCGAGAGTCTCATATCCCTGGGTTGCCACTGGGGACTACAAATTGTTTAGTCAGTTGTGTCTGACTCTTTTGAGACCCCATGGACTGTAGCCCTCCAGGCTCCTCTGTCCGTGGGATTTCCCAGGCAAGAATACTGGAGTGGGTTGCCATTTCCTACTCCAAGTGTTCTTCCAAACCCAGGAACTGAACCTATCTCTCCTGCATTGGCAGGTGGCTTCTTTACATCTGAGCCACCAAGGAAGCCCAAAGACTATAAATAGGGTTTGTAACAGGCTGGAGGCCGGACTTGGCTCCATTCTGTGTTCTTCTTCTGAGCCTTTTTGGGATTCCACTTTCCCACTGGTCTCGACTGAAATTCAGGATCTCCCCAAGGACTCGCTCCCAGACAGCTGCTCCTTGCCTTCCAAACCCCATGATCAAAATGCTAGGGGCCATCTTTCCTCCCGGGCCTCCTTCCACACCATTATTTTTTTAACTCCCTGTAAAAACCCAGCACCTTTGAGGCTGATGCCATGAGGCCCCGCGCCCGCCCCCGCCCCCATCCCATCGTTGACATCTGCTCAGCCCTTGGGTGTTTCTGACACTGAGAAGTTGTATCCTCGTGTGACTGTTACACATTTTCCTCTTCTCTGTCACTAGGCACAGCCATATGACCTGCTTTGGCAGGTGAAATTTGAAAGGAGAGATGTCTTTTCCCATGTAGAGCACTTAGCTGTCAATGCAACATTTCAAAGCTCTCTCCTTTTTTCTGCCTCTGAGGTCACAGGAACATGGGATAAAGCGTCTATCAGCCTAGGTCTCCAAATGATGAGGATGAGTACAATTCAGCTGCTGACCCACATCGGACATACGGCAGAAGGGAAAAGTTCAGCTTTCACTGTTTTCAGTTCCTGAGTTTCTGGGTTGGTTGTTTCTGCAGCGTGACAGCCCATATCCTGGATTATAAAGCCTAGCTCACAGCCTGCGTTTCCAGTCCAGCCCTGCAGCCAGCAGAGATGAACATGCAGGTCACTGGCACCATGGATACTCACTTCCCAGCCTTTTCATCTCTTGTGCCCAGCATCCACGCCTGTGTGGTCCACACTGCCTTCATCCACAACTGTCCTGCCTCTGGAGTAATGAACAATTCCAACCTTTTCTTCTCTGTTCTCATCCAAAATCCCCAGTCATTTGACCACTGGCCTTTTTCTGTGTCAGCCACCCCTGTTTGCATCCTTCCCAGCCTGTGAATTCAGGGCCATCTGTAACCTCACCTCTTCATCGGCCACTTCTCTCGCCTCCCATACTCCACGCTTCTGTCCTGTGGCCGGGAAAACCTCCACCTGCAATGAACCTACTTGGCTGCCCTTCCGTGCCTCTGAGCACCTCTGAACAAACCACGCCATTTAGCAGGAGCAGTGCCACGCTGCAGATTCTCTTTCCCTGGCCAGCTTTCTCCCGCTCCCCTCTGAGGCCATTCACACTTTCTCAAGTCTTGGTCCACACCACCCAGCCTCCACACCCCGCTACCCCATACTGGAGCTTCCTCTTCCCCTCTCAGCAGGTGACAGAGAAAATTCCTTGGCAGAAATGTTCTCAACTTCCTGTTACTGTTGTCACTTGCCCCTCTTGCCTTGGGTCACACTGGGAGAAATTTCTGCATTTGGTACTTACATCTCCTCCTAGTCAAGCAGGCTGGGGTCGCACCACCTCATTCCCATCTCGCTTCTTCCCTGGACTCCTTGCCGCCCTCCAGCTGCTGCCCCAGCTCTCCCCTGCCCTCCCCCAGGTCCTGGGAGGATGTCTGGGTCTGCCGTCCCCACTTCCCTCTTCTCCTTCCTCCCCAGCCGCCACCCCCTGCCTCCACAATCCATTCAGCACTGGCAGTGTTTATGAACGGCCTGCAGGCCAGGTACTGGACTGGGCCAGCTTTCCCCCAAGTCAGCAATGATCCTCCTGCCACTGAAACAGGCAGGTCCTCTTAGGTTCTTAGTGCTAAATGTGTGTCCAGCATTTTACCCCAAAGCCCTCTCTTGATTCATCCACGTACCTCTTCTTCTGTCTGCTCCTTCGTGGCTTCCCCTCCACTCCACCTGCAGCCCTTCCACAACCCACTCAGGCTCCAGAGCCCCCAGGAGTTTTAGGACTTACTCTGTATGAGAGCTTTGTTCTCTCCTGTAGCAACAACTATGGCCCCTGGGACTGAGGAATTAATGATGTCATTATTTGCTTAAGGACGGCCTCTCCCATTAGAATGAAAGTTCCTTGAAGGCAGGGTTGTCTGTTTTGCTCACTGTTGTATCTGATGATTAGTCCCTCACTGGTGCAGAGCTAGTCATTGTCACATACAGAAGGTGGGGACCTATACCCGTCTCTTTCATCCTTGTGACCACAGCACCCTGTGTGAGGTCTGCTCAGAGGACATTTGTTGAAGCCTTACCACGTTCAAGGTTCTACTAACCATGCTGTATACATGCTTCCCAGGTGGTGTTAGAGGTAAAGAACCTGCCTGCCAATGCAGGAGACATAAGAGCCGCAGGTTTGATCCCTGGGTCAAAAGATCCCCTGGAGGAGGGCATAGCAACCCACTCCAGTATTCTTGCCTGGAAGACTCCCATGGACAGTGGAGCCTGGTGAGCTATACAGTCCGCAGGGTCGCAGAGTTGGAAACGACTGAAGTGACTTAGCACTTAGCACATACAGTCTCTCATTTAATCTTCACAGGAAACCCTCCACTTCACAGAACAGGAAAGAGAAGCCCAGAGAGGTTGTGTATCTTGCCCAGTGTCACACAGGAAGTAAATAACTGTCACGATCAGATTCCAGGTCTTACCTTGCAGTGAGCTCAGTGGTGGCCCCTCAAAAGGAGGGCATAGCAACCCACTCCAGTATTCTTGCCTGGAAGACTCCCATGGACAGTGGAGCCTGGTGAGCTATACAGTCCGCAGGGTCGCAGAGTTGGAAACGACTGAAGTGACTTAGCACTTAGCACATACAGTCTCTCATTTAATCTTCACAGGAAACCCTCCACTTCACAGAACAGGAAAGAGAAGCCCAGAGAGGTTGTGTATCTTGCCCAGTGTCACACAGGAAGTAAATAACTGTCACGATCAGATTCCAGGTCTTACCTTGCAGTGAGCTCAGTGGTGGCCCCTCAAAGGTAAGTCCATGTCCTAACCCCCGGAACATGTAAGTGTGACCTCCTTTAGAAAAGGAGTGTGTGCAGATATACGTAAGTTAAAGATCTAGAGATGAGATCATACTGAATGAGGGTATTCCCCAAGTCCAATAACGAGCACCCTTAGATGGGACACACAGAGAAGGCAGCGAGAACGAAGGCAGAGGCAGAGAGGAGACTGATATGATGACAAACCAAAGGCCAAGGATGGCCTGCAGCCACCAGAAGTGAGGACAGAGGTCTGGGACAGATCCTCCCCTAGAGCCTCCCAAGGAACCTTGATTTCAGACCTCTGGCCTCCAGAAATGTGAGAGAACACATGTCTGCTGTTTTAAGCCATTTAGTTTGTTCACTTGTTCCAGCAGCCCTAGGAAATGAATATAGACCCCAAACCACATGGCCGTGTTCCTGTGCCTCCTGCCAAGCCTGGAAGGGAGGGGCCCTTGGAATCCCAGGCTGTGTGACTATGGCCTGGCCACTTGCCTTCCCTGGCCCTGATTTCTCTGTAGCAAAAGAAGCACTTGGGACTCCGAGTGTCCTTCCAGCTCTGACATTCTACAGCCCTAAGAAAAATCATGAGCCGGGCAAGCAGGGCTCTGTTGGGATTTTCAAATTTATTCCAACGTGCTGTTTTTTTCTTAAAAAATATCCTCAGGCTGAACACTCAGCCAGGGCTATAATAAAGGCAATTATTATACTTGTAAAAACTTCTCATTCACAGTACAGATGTAATTTACAACAAAGGTCACACATCAATACTGAGCAGTATTTTCTTTTTGTACATCAGACTCTGTGCTTTAGACCTGTGGGAGTTTTTGTTTTTGTTTTTTTCCTTTTGCACTGATATATATACCATACCGACATTGCAAGATGCAAGTAGAGAAACTGGAGTTTAAATAAAATTACAGGCAAAACTACCCCATCCCAGTGTGTTGCTGTACATATCTACAGTACAATTTTTGGAATGTATTGCCATTTAAGAACATAGAAACTCTCTACAGACAATTTCACATACAGAATACATACACCTTTTAGGGAAAAAAAGGGCAAATTTCTATCTTACAGAGAGTGTGTATCTTACATTTGCCTATACATTTCTTTTTCTGTTTATCTTCCTTTTTTAACACTAGGCTTAGTAAAGTGATCATAAGTGCCGAAGCAGCTTTCTGATGGAAAGCAGACAGGATTCACGACTCAGGAGCAGAATTGGTGGAGCAGGTCTTTGGGAACTTTCTCCCCTTGGTCAGTGCTGCCGATATGTCTCCAAGGACGGCTGCCCAGGCAGAACTTTTACTTTGAAGAGGTTTTGTCTGGAGAAAGGGCTAGAAAGCAATTCAGCTCAGTTATCTTGCTTATTCTTATTCAAAAGGGTTGGGTGAGAATGGAGCAGGGGCTACCAGGACCCAGAAATTAAATCTTTTAGACTTGTTAACACAGAGAGAGGTGGAGGGACTGCTGGGTCTGGAGGTGATGGAGGTGGGAGGGTGGGCAGTTCGCTGCTGTTGACTTCCTGGAGGGTCTTAGTGGTCGGGGCCTTGGTGGGTGGTGGGGCAGGGGGAGTAGGCTTGTAAAAGATGCATTGGAGAGGAACAGGTTAGTGCCCAGAATGACCCTGAGCTTGTCCTGAGGGTGAAGGGCATCCTGGAGGGGAGGCCTGGGGTCCAGCTGGCTTGGAATCCCCATGACAAGAGCTGGCTCTGAAACCCCAGCAAGCTGGTCTCCAGCCCCCAAGGCTGCCAACACCCAAGGACCAGAGCCGGCCTGTATCCAGGAATGACTATCCTGCACATTTCAGTGGAACAAGTGACAGGTGTCTGTGCCAGCAATTAGCACTGCTTTCTCCACTGTGTCCCTTAACAGGGACAACAGTGTCACAGGCAAGCTGGAAATGTGCACGTGGCTGGGAGCAGGGCAGGAGGAGAGGAGGGTGTGACGTGAGAGTCCTTCGTTATCCTGCAGGTGTGTGTGTGGGCTGGGAGCTCTGTGTTTGGGGGAGCAGGAGTGGAGTGTGGCGGAGGGGGGAGAGCCGTGCCCAGTGACACACAGCCCAGGCGGGTGGCATCAATTCCATGTCTCTGGGTGCCTGTGTAGGGCAAAACTTTTTGGCTAGATTGCTTGCACATTGTGTCTGTCATTGAGAAATGGGTCTCTGGTGACTCCTGGTCCCCATCCCCTCTGCCTGTGCCTGACTCTCCCCTGCTGGCCACCACCCACCATGACTAGGCCTCCAGGAAGGAAACCTTAGTAGTTGGCTGTTTGAGTACAGGAGGAATGATGCCCTGGGGAGGGCTGTGGGGCAGGGCTTGGAGGAGGGGCCTGGCTACCCCCAAGGCCAGGGGCTACTCTAGCAGAGCCCCCTGTTTGCTGCTCTGTAGGTCGGGAGCTGGAAAATCTTGCCCAGGAAGATTTCAAGCCTGGGCTGAAGCAATGCCCTTTATCCAGCTCCCAGGCCTCGGCCCTTGACGTCTCCAGTCCTTAGGCAGCCACCTTCCCATGCCCCTCACCTCCGCCCTGGGGTAAGGTTGGAAAGCAGGGGTGAGGAAAAACCCAGCCTCTAGCCAAGGCTGTGGCTGGGGCCCAGGGCTCCTTTCAGCTTTCTGCCAGGCCACACCAGTGCCAGCATAGCCAAGGCTGGGCTTGTTTGCCTTCTTCCAGGGGGCCAAGAGCTTCAGACCCTGGGTCAGGCAGCCAGAAAGTGCTGGGTAACCCTAGCCTCAGCACCCTGGAGCCCAGCTGCCGGCCTCCCAGGGAAGCCCTTCCCCGTGGCCCCCTTTTTGTCTTAGCCAGAGGGAAATGGGCCAGGTGGTCTGGCTAGTTTGTCCTGGCAGCAGAGTCCAAGGAGGGAAAGGTCCTGAACTGGTGGAAGAGGGAATTACACCCAAGGGTAGGAGCCCACAAAGGCGCCTCTGCACCTATGGTGTCCTGTCTAAACAACTTCAGCAGCCCAGGAGCCCCCTCTGGCCACAGGATTCATACAGCCTGGCTGAGGGATGAGGGCCGGCCAAGGAAGTCCCTGCTCTGCGGCATTAGCACCTAGACTGGCTGGGCTATGACCACGGTCCTTGTGCTTTCTCCTCCTGGTAGAGATGAAAGAAAATCATTTCTGGAGCTTGTGGAAAACCCCCCTATCCCAGGGCTGGGTACACGAGCTAGAGTTCAAGTTCTGTATTTCAACTTGGGATTTTAATTTCTAGTCATGTTATTATTATTTATTATTATTTTTTTACAAAGCAGGCTTTTGCCCCAGAAAATAACAGGGCAGCTTCTTAAAGGAGGAGATGGGGATGAGGAATGAGGCACTAGCTATTCTTGATTGCTTTGGAGAAGAACTGAAATGACCTCGGACAACAGGAGGCTAGGGGAAATATCCAACACCATTCTCTTTCTAGATACATATATATACATATATATGTATATACACACATATATAATTTTATTTTTTAAAAGAGATTTAAGCCAACCAATAGGAGGCCTGGGCAGTTCCCACCAGTCATGGTTCTGGATACTTCCTGGGGATAGGAGAGGCCTGACAGTGTGTGATACAGCAATAGGAGGACCGGTCCTGCTACAAAGAGGTCCAGAAATGAGTCCTTGGAAACTTCCAGTGCCAAGTACCAGAAAAGCCCAGTCATGGAGGAAATAGAGCCCTTTGTACCCCAGGGACCAAATGTGAAATGAAGCCCAAGCCTGGCCTTGGGAATGGCAAGGCAATGCACCTTGGATCTTGACCCCCAGGGGTTAGGCCTTGTCCCTTCAGCCTTGTGGGTAGTTACTAGAACAAAGGCGTAGCAACGGCTGGGGCCCTGAGAGCAAGGCCGAGGTCAGGTGCTCAGGAACTGGGAGACAGGTGGTCAGGGCTCCTTCCCCAGTCCAAAGGTTGAGGGCAGGGTGCAGAGTAGAGGTGCCAGGGTGGGGGGATTTGCTTACAGGTCAAATGCCAGAATGGGATCACGATTCAGACCACCAGAGTGTCTGGGAGCCCTGGGGACCCAACCAGCAACTACCTTCTACCTGCTCCAAATAGTTTGTGTTGAAATCCTAGGAAAATTTACCTTGTCTTTGGAAAAGGAAAGTTGGAGTTTTCTGGGCCTGCCCATGGAGTCTCCCAGCCTGTCCCTCTGCCTTGGGCCGCTGACCCTTCTGCTAGCAGACAGGGGAGGCCACTAGCTGGGGTGGGATGAAGCAGCAATAAATAGGAACCATAAACTCTGTACATAGGAGTGCTTGCTTTACATTTACTTATATATTTTTAAAGTTTCCTTTTTTTCCCCTCTGTCTCTCCCTCAGTGCACCCCCTTTCTTTCAGCAACTGACTGCCTCTTGCCAGCTTTGTGGGTGGCTGCTGATCGCAGTGGCCCAGGGTGAGGCCCCATTTAAATATTCACAGCCTCCGTCTCCTCGTGGGTTTTTTTTTAAATGTCTCTGTGTGTGTTGTTTGTTTCTTTTCAAGCAACAAAAGGTCATAGAAAAAGGCACAGGTAACTGCATACGAGGTGGGAAGATAAGACAGACGGGGCTGAGCAGAAGCTGCTTGGAAGGATCAACAGATGGGACACGGAGCCTGTGACGGCGAGATGACTCGAGGAAGTCAGCTGGAAACGTCTGTTGCCAAACACCAGAAACCGATGCTGAAGTGAGGGAGACGCTAAGTGCTCCGGGGCCCCTGGTCCTCGGGCTGGTGTGGAGGTGCCCCGGCTGCCCCACTTCCTGAGGGCTGGGGGCAGCCCTGACTGGTCCTGGGTTCCCCGGAGAGGTTCCTTCTCCGGGCTGGGAAGCGAGCAGCGGTCTCGGCCAGGCAGCCCACGGAACTGCTGCGGTCCAGCGGCGGGGTGGCGGAGGCCGCGGGGTTGGCTGGCAGCCGCGGGGACTCCAGGCGGGGGCTCCGGGACTCTGCCCGGTGGCCTGGGGGTGCCCGGGGTGAGGTCTCCGGTGAGGTGCAGGGGCTGTGCGTCAGCGCGGGCTCTGTGGGCACTTGGGCCACACGGGGCTCCCAGTCGGGAGGTCTGCCCAGGCCCCCTCTCGTCCTCCCCCTCTCCATGGGGTAGTCCCTGGCCTCCAGCTCCGAGGAGAGTGTGAATTTGGAGACCTTGGCCACGGGGGACACAGAGGCTGACGAGCTCTCGGTGGGGCTCCAGCGGCCTCGCTCCTGGGCCTCCCGGGACCCCGTTAGGTCGCTTCCGCCCCCCGAGAAGCCACTGACCCAGGCCGTGCTGGGCCCAGGTAGCAGGATGGGGTGGGCCCCCGGCCGGGCCTCACCATCTGGATTCCGCCGATGGGAATCAGGGGGCACGGGGCGCGGGTCAAGCGCTGGGAGTGCAGAGGCAGGTGGCTGAAGATGTTCTCCGTCCGGGGCGGGCTGTGGCCGTGGAAGTCATGGGGGGCCGAGAAGGGTCGGGAGAAGAGAGGATGAACTGGGGCAGGTGAACAGGACGGACTTGGCGACTCGGCCTTCTGCTAGGGTCAGAAAAGAAGACAGAGGAAGGCGAGGGTTACCTGCTGGGCACCTGCAGACCCTGAGGACTAGAGTGAGGAGGGGGCTCGGCGAGATCACAGCGCAGGTCCTGGCTGAGCTGGGCCACCATCAAATCCCAACCCTTGCCTACGGTGGCGCCCTGGCTGGGTGCCCTCTCTGGAATGGGCCGTCCCCAGCCCTATAGTGACCATAGGCACACTCAGGGACCAAGGTCGCCACGCTTCTGGCTGGCGCGCTCGTCTCCAGAGAACGGGGCTGCCCATTCTGTTGGCTCCCACGTGCTGGCCCTCTCTCTTGGTTCTGCTGCTTCTCTTGTTCCTTAGACAATACTGACCCAACTTTACCCTTGAACATGAGTTCCCACCCCAGGCTCTTAACCTCCTCCCACCACCAAGAATCCGCCTGCAATGCGGGAGACCTGGGTTTGATCCCTGGGTCGGGAAGATCCCTTGGAGAAGGGAAAGGCTACCCACTCCAGTATTCTGGCCTGGAGAATTCTATACAGTCCACGGAATCACAAAGAGTCGGATACAACTGAGCGACTTTCACTTTTTCACCACCAGAATTTTAACTTGAGCCCCAAATTAAAGACCAAGTTAAGATTCCTGGATGGTACTACTCTTGGAGCTCGAATCTCTTTGAGTGATGGTGCTGACGCTGCTGGCGGTGAGCAGAGGTGTTGGGTTGTGACAATCCAGTGACAGAAAAGGTGTTGGGAGGGGAAAGTAAGCTGAGGACAAGAACGGGGTCGGTGCTGGGGATCGTGGCCGTGGTGGTGACAGTGATGTGACTGGGGTGGGCACGCTTATGGGGTGGCTGGAGTGTACTGACGGCAGGTGGCCCTGCGACCTGACAGTGATGGTGCTGACGATAGGACGGGAAGGAGCTGGCCAAAGTGACTCGGAGGGTGCTGGTGGCTCATGCTGGAGATGTGGAGATTTTGGTTGGGCTCTGCCATCTGCTCAGAGAATACGTGGATATGGAGTGGGAAGAGAGGGCATGAGTGTTTATGCCCACGTCTAAGGCCACACTGCTCGTAAGTGACAGAACCCGGGTTTAATTCTCGGTAGTCCAGAATTAAAAAACTACCAGGTAGTCCCTGGTAGCTCACATGGTAAAGCTGCCTGTGATGCCAAGGACCTGGATGCGATCCCAGGGTTGGGAAGATCCTCTGGAGAGGGGCATGGCAACCCATGTCAGTGTTCTTGCCTGAAGAATTCCATGGACAGGGGAGCCTGGCCAGCTACAGTCCACAGAGGTGGACATGACTGTGCAACTGACACTTCCACTCTCACTTTCTCTTAGTCCAGCTCCACAGTCCATGCTCTGCTGCTTCTGACACGCGACCGACTGGCTTCAGGTGCCCAGCAAAGTGCCTGGTGTAAGTGGCGCCCAATGCACGCCTTATTGGTGATCGCTGAACTGGCAGGGGTGCGGCTCCGGGAGTGGCGCTCAGGGAGGTGTGAGCTCGCCACCCCCCACCCATCAGCCCCGTGGGGGACAGGAACTCACCCACGTGGAGGCGCAGGTCCCCGCTGGGCTTCGGCCGAGAAGCTCGTGAGGTAGAGGCGCGGGCGGGTGGAGAGCCCGGGGGGCCAGCCCTGAGCCTGGGCCACGCTCAGCACCCGAGGGGCTGCCCGGCCCCACCAAGGCCCACTTCCCTGGCAGCGCTGACCGTGGTGGTGACTCGGCCTGGCCTGGAGACCATCTCCTGGTGGGCGAGTGGCGGGGGGGGCCTGGGTCTGCAGCGCCCTTGCGTTCGGGGGGCAGGCGCGCTCGAGGAGGCAGTTCCCTTCCCAGGGGGTGGAGGGCAAGAGGAGACAGCTCGAGTCTCGGGGACCCGCAGGGGAGAGGGCCCGTCTGGGGGCCAGGCGGGCTCGGGGCTGAGGCCAGTGGCTCGCGGGCCGGTGAACGTCGCTGGGGAGACAAGTCGCTTTTGGTTAGTGAGTGTTTTGGGGTGAGTGGTAGGTGGCTGCCTGCTTCTTTGCTTGGGGACCAGGGCCTCCTCGGGGACAGGGCCTGGGAGCTCAGGGCCGAGCCTGTGTCCTTCTCCACGGGGCCCCGGGGAGCCGGTGCCAGCCGGGGGAGGCACAGGATGCTTTGGCTGGATGTGGAGCAGCTGCCGGGTGCCAAGTGCTCGGCTTCTGAGACCGAGCTGCCCCGGGCGGCCTCTGTGGGCTGAGGGCCCTGAACAGGTGAGGGTCTGTCGGCAGCGTGGCTGGCGGGCCAGGGTGGGGCGCCTCCGAGGACGGGCCTGATGGCTCGTCCTGGCTCTCCTCCTCGTCCTCGTCCTCGTCCTCGTCCAGGTCCGAGTCCGAGTCCGAGTCGTCCAGGTCTGAAAACTGGTGCTCTGCCACGGCCTCTGCGCCCTCTCGCCCTTCCAAGTCCTGGAATGGGTCATCACTGGTTCCTGAGGGACAGACACAGGAGGCCCGAGGTTACAGCCACCCCCCACGCTGCTCTGTGCCACAGACCCCGCCTGGCAGCCATGATCGTTGAGGGTATGGGAGCACTTTGCAAACAGCAAAAATGACCTTGTATCTACCATGTTAAGGTTCTGTTCTAGGGCCTGCATGGGCATTGATTCACCTAATCCACAAACAATCCTGCCCGGTCGGCACTATTCCTATCTTCATGTTACAGACAGGGAACTAAGATGAGAGAGTTTACCTTACCTTGCTCAGGTAAAGTAAGTAATAGGGCTGGCATCAAACCACAGCAAACAAGACAGGCCTTTTCTTTCTTTTTCTTTTTGGTTAGTATTCAGTCCTGGCTTCACCAAGAGCAAGTTAAGTCCCTCTGCTGGGCCTCTGTCTCCATCTTTGTCAAATGAATATGACAGTCTCATCTCATAAGGTTTGCTAGGAGGAGGAAACATAAGCCTGGCGCATATCAAGGGCTCAAATATAAATAATTGTAGCCGCTCAATGCATTCATGGAGACCTCTATTATTCTGGGACACAGCAGCCATGCTGGCGGGTCCAGCAGCACTGGGCATGGTCGGCTTACATACACACCTGCCAGTGTGGCCGCACTGCCGATGCCTGGCACAGCAGCATCTGGCAGGTGGCAGGCCCTGTTCTCTGGGAAGGTTTGGCTAAGCTGACCTCAGCCTGCAGAGAGGGCCTCTTCCCAGCCACTCATGTCCAGAGATGGTGTTTGTAGAACCCTTGGTGCTCCCAGCTGGGGAGGAGAGAAGAGCTTTGAAATACCAGCCTCCTGGTCTGACTTCTGGTGGGGCAGCCCCACCAGCGGGGTCAGCTCAAACAGGACACAGGCCAATTTTGGGCATCTTTGAAGTTGGCAGCAATCAGGACTCTGGGGAGAACTCCACTAACATCTCGCCCACCTGGCAGGCTCCTGAGAGTTTGGGTCCTGCTGGCCCAACACTAAGCTCATGTCAGCACCCACTCAACTACTAACTAGGAGAGCTGGACACAGGAGCTGACTCAGGTCACTGGCACAACCGTGTTTCTGGATCCCACTATGCCAAGCTGCACCAGGACCAGAAAGCCCAGCACTGAAAAACAGCTCAGCGCTCAGCAGTAAGAGGCACACAATGGAAGACAGTCGGCATGCAAGAGGATGCTGATCAAAAACTGTGGGGTGCAGCTGGAGCTGTCAGGTGAAGGGAGGCCAAGGGCATGACCTCCTGGCAGCTGGGAGCAGAATGACCAGAGAGGGGGAAGGCACTGGGGACCAGAGAGCGGGGTTGTGAGAGGGGAATAAAACATACCTTAAAGCTTTGCCCTAAGACTTTAGCCCCAGGAGTTCACCTAGCCTCGCCTCTCGCCTCTCGTCAACCTGTGGGGAAACCCATGCCCAGAGCAGGCAGATGTTTCTCCAAGGTCACCCAGAAAGTAATGGGTGAGTCAGGACTAAGGTCTATAACCCCTACATCATTACACTGCCAGTTTAAAAATGCTTTTATGCACCGAGAAGCAGGAAATGGTCTGGGTTTGAATCTCAGTTCCACCCCTTCCTTACTGTGACCACCCCCCACGCTGCTCTGTGCCACAGACCCCGCCTGGCAGCCATGATCGTTGAGGGTATGGGAGCACTTTGCAAACAGCAAAAATGACCTTGTATCTACCATGTTAAGGTTCTGTTCTAGGGCCTGCATGGGCATTGATTCACCTAATCCACAAACAATCCTGCCCGGTCAGCACTATTCCTATCTTCATGTTACAGACAGGGAACTAAGATGAGAGAGTTTACCTTACCTTGCTCAGGTAAAGTAAGTAATAGGGCTGGCATCAAACCACAGCAAACAAGACAGGCCTTTTCTTTCTTTTTCTTTTTGGTTAGTATTCAGTCCTGGCTTCACCAAGAGCAAGTTAAGTCCCTCTGCTGGGCCTCTGTCTCCATCTTTGTCAAATGAATATGACAGTCTCATCTCATAAGGTTTGCTAGGAGGAGGAAACATAAGCCTGGCGCATATCAAGGGCTCAAATATAAATAATTGTAGCCGCTCAATGCATTCATGGAGACCTCTATTATTCTGGGACACAGCAGCCATGCTGGCGGGTCCAGCAGCACTGGGCATGGTCGGCTTACATACACACCTGCCAGTGTGGCCGCACTGCCGATGCCTGGCACAGCAGCATCTGGCAGGTGGCAGGCCCTGTTCTCTGGGAAGGTTTGGCTAAGCTGACCTCAGCCTGCAGAGAGGGCCTCTTCCCAGCCACTCATGTCCAGAGATGGTGTTTGTAGAACCCTTGGTGCTCCCAGCTGGGGAGGAGAGAAGAGCTTTGAAATACCAGCCTCCTGGTCTGACTTCTGGTGGGGCAGCCCCACCAGCGGGGTCAGCTCAAACAGGACACAGGCCAATTTTGGGCATCTTTGAAGTTGGCAGCAATCAGGACTCTGGGGAGAACTCCACTAACATCTCGCCCACCTGGCAGGCTCCTGAGAGTTTGGGTCCTGCTGGCCCAACACTAAGCTCATGTCAGCACCCACTCAACTACTAACTAGGAGAGCTGGACACAGGAGCTGACTCAGGTCACTGGCACAACCGTGTTTCTGGATCCCACTATGCCAAGCTGCACCAGGACCAGAAAGCCCAGCACTGAAAAACAGCTCAGCGCTCAGCAGTAAGAGGCACACAATGGAAGACAGTCGGCATGCAAGAGGATGCTGATCAAAAACTGTGGGGTGCAGCTGGAGCTGTCAGGTGAAGGGAGGCCAAGGGCATGACCTCCTGGCAGCTGGGAGCAGAATGACCAGAGAGGGGGAAGGCACTGGGGACCAGAGAGCGGGGTTGTGAGAGGGGAATAAAACATACCTTAAAGCTTTGCCCTAAGACTTTAGCCCCAGGAGTTCACCTAGCCTCGCCTCTCGCCTCTCGTCAACCTGTGGGGAAACCCATGCCCAGAGCAGGCAGATGTTTCTCCAAGGTCACCCAGAAAGTAATGGGTGAGTCAGGACTAAGGTCTATAACCCCTACATCATTACACTGCCAGTTTAAAAATGCTTTTATGCACCGAGAAGCAGGAAATGGTCTGGGTTTGAATCTCAGTTCCACCCCTTCCTTACTGTGCAATGTTGAATAATTTACTTTTTCTCTCTGGGTTCAGTTTCCTTGTCTGAAAAATGGGTGGGGGGAGGGGTAAGAGTAATAAAAGCATCCTCATGAAGCTGCTGGGAGGATTGTGAGGGACTGACACCTAGTAAGTACCCAATAAACCTCAGATCTTGTCACCCCAAATACCCCACAACCTCAACACACAGGCAGCACGGCCAGCAATGTCATGCTGCCGCTGAAAGTCAGAGGGGAGTTAGGGAGTCAGGATCAGCGGCTCCTGATATTCAGCAGGAAAGATCCTAAAGTCTCTTTGTAACAGATGAAGACCCTGCGGGACAGAGGGCTGGTGCCCTGCCTTAGGCACCCAACTCAGGAGTCACGGAAGCCAAGAGTCCCCTGCCCAGCACAAGGTTCGCCAGGCCGCCCACATCTGGGCTCTTGCAGAGCTCTATCGGAGGCCCCTGCCGATCAATCATTCCTCATGCCCCTCACCGTGAATTTCCACAAAGTCCCGCCTCTAGGGGCCAAGGGACGGGTGAAACGAAGCGCGCCGGGGCGCTGAGGGGGTCTGGCCACACGGTGGCGCTGGTGCCCAACCTCCTCACCCTCAGGGGCGGGGCTGCGGCGCCGGCCTGGCATCCTCCCAACCACTTCGCGTCTAACAGAGAAGCTCCTCCCTGAATCTTCATCATCGCGGGAAATGGCAACCCCATCCTTCCAGTTTCCTAGGCCATAAACCTCGGAAATCATCCTTGGCTCTTTTATTCCCATGCGTTCACCCTCCACCTCCCCCGACCCAGCGCCCTGATGTGTCAGCAAAACCTAACAGCACGTTCTCCAGCTCCCTCCGCCCACCCAGTCCAACACGTGCTCAGCCTGCATCACTGCCTTCAGCCGCGCCCCCTACCGGCCATCCTCTGCACACAGTCAGGGCAGTCGCTCCAGCAGGCGGCTAAATCCATCCCTGACCGTCATAGCCACAGCTGTCTGACTTCCCTGGACTCTTGTCCTCAGGCGCTCTGCACCTGCTGTTCCACCTGCAGGGAGAGCCCTTCCCCAGGCTCCACATGGCTTTCTGACCCCCTGCCTCATGTTCGCGGCTCACGTCACCTGAACATTCCCTACCTGTCATGGAAGCTTTGTTGCCTACCCAAGGCCCTCGCCCTATTTGTTCACTACCCGGCTCCCCTCTAGAATGCAGGCTTCCTGAGGACAGGAGCTATATTTCATTCATTGAAGAATCTCTAGCACCTAGAGTAGGACTTAGAATAGGGCTGGTGCAGGCAGGAATTGTTTCTAGAACGATTGCACTGATCTCATGCATTCTCAGATAAGGCCATCTGGTCATTTTTGGCCTCACTGGGAAAATGAAGCTGAACTTACCCAGTGGACCCCTGGTGCGGTGCTAGAGGACACACCCTGCCTCCCACCCAGGCAGGGCTCTGGGCTTGGGTGCAGCTACCCGTCCCACCCACCAGGCACTGGAGTGGCATGGAGCCACATGGAATGGTTTTTGTCTGACCTCAGGCAACTTCCATAACCTGTTTGAGCTTTACTAAATGTCTTCAGTTTAAAAAGGAGTGACACAAGTCTCTACCACAGTTATGAGGACTTAAGAAGACATCTGTAAATAGCTTGATGTACTTTCTTGATCAACTCAGTAATCCCACATTCTCATTTTGGAGGCCACAGCTCCGAGTTCACTGTATTCTGTTCAATAAAGCTGATTCATTTCACCTAAAAGGAAATATGACCTAACTTGTTTTTAAGACCGCACATACATTCCCAAATCAGATAAACAGAAAGAAATAAGACACAGGAACACACACCTCTCTTTTTCACACTCTCTTGACTCTAATTTTAGGGAATCTGGTCAAAGGTTTGCTCACTGCAGAAGGAATACCTCCAGCTCCTTATCTACCCCCTAAAGCTGCTCTGGCCTCCTGCTTGGGTGCTGCGGCCCGACAGGGCCCAGCCAGACGTGCTGGCTTGGACTCACCTTCCACTCTGCCTTGTCTTCACAGAAACTGGCCCTAATATGGCTCCAGTCTTGCTACTGGGGGACTGAGCTGGGGTGTGGGATGGGGTGTGGGACGGGATTGAGAGCTGGCAGGGGGCTGTCAGGTCTGCCTGGCTTCAGGTCTCTTGAAAGCCCCTAGCTCTAAAGACCTGAGCATCAAGCCCACGTCCAGAGTGTGGAGGTGTGTGTGTGGGGTGTGGAGTATGGGCCTCACTGCGTCATCGCGAGGATTCGCCAAGATGCCCACGGCACGTGTCTAGAGTATGCCCGACAGGGTGGATGCTCAATCAGTGCCGACTGTAATTACTCGTGTGTTAATGTAACCACCACACATTCACTGAGCGCCCCCTGGGTGCCGGGTGCTCTACTTGCGTGACAGACAGTTGCACAAGTGCTCTGGCTCCAGGCGTGCTGTAGGGAGGAGGGGCGTGGGTGGCATCTTCTGTAAACTTAGCCTTTGCCTCTTTGTATTTGGGAAGACTACAGAAGAGGGTGAGGAAGGAGAAGGGGAGGGGGAGTAGAGGCAAGGAG